>PVKH010017983.1:0-15266 GCA_004027955.1 Chaetophractus vellerosus | reverse complement strand
CGGAGAGAATTTCCCAGCTCGTCGTTTGACAGCGAACTTCTCCCAGGAACTCATTGAGGACCCTTCATCAGTCTTTCATTGGAGCAAACTCATCGAGGACCCTTCATCAGTCTTTCATCGGAGCCCCTGGCTTGCAGCCTGCCGGCGGAACCTGGACTTGTGTATCCCCACAGTCACGTGAGAGACTCTTATAAAATCTTATATTTTTAAAAGAGATCTCGTGTTGATTCTGTTTCCCGAGAAAACCCTGACTAGAACAGCTTGTATCTGCCATTGCAATGTCACCCAGGACAATTCCTAAGTCCCAAAAAAGCCACCGTATTACAACAACCCTTCTGTCTCCCTGCCCCCAAAGCATCCAGTGGCCACTGGCTTCACATAATTTTGTAATTTCTTCCATTGTGTGAATCACAACAAGTCTATAACAGGGCACCAGCAAGTCCACTCTAGTCCATAACTCTTCCCCCAATCCTGAGGAGTCTGGGATGGTGATGTCCCCTCCACCATCAAGGGATAGGGGACCTCTATCCTGTGAATATGATGGACAAGATTACACTGCCTGCAGATGCAGGCTGTCTCCATTCCCCAGGATAGCCAACATCCATCATCATCACCTCACTAGGTGTCCTGGGTGAGTCCATTGAGCTGTAGAATAGGAGTTGCTGGTCCACCAAGCCTCTGGACCCAGCTGGCACATGGACAGCCCATAGTCTCTGCTCTCCAGGAGTATGCCTAAAACTCTGGCATCACATATAGATTAGAATAGAAGAGACAGATGGACCATGTGTAGTGAAGACATATTTCGATCAGACCCTTGTCGTTCTCAGGTGCCAGGATTCCAAATTAGGGCCCACTGGTAAGGCACCAAACTCTAGGATTATCTGCCCTGATATAGGACCTGGGTGTCTCTAGAGCCCTCAGGAACCCCTCTGTTTGGGGTGATATCCATATTGGAAGCCTAGGAGGTCCTACTGTGATCTGCATAAGAGTTACCTTTGGGTTGATATCCCGACTCACTTTGAAGACTCTTAGCCCTAGGAACTCATTTGTCTTTACCATTTTCCCCTTTTATTCAAAGTCTTTTTCCAGTAATGTTGCCCTTTGACACTTGTTAGTATTCCCTCATTGCCAGGGAGGCTCATCCCTGGGAGTCATGTCCCATGCTGGGAGGTATGTAATGCATTCATATGCTGAGTTTGGCTTAGAGAGAGGTCACATTTGAGTAACAATGAGGTTCTGAAGAGGCAACTCCTAGGCAACCCATAACACTAGGCTGTTTCAATTCAAGAGCAAAGACTCATAAGACTAGTCACAAATTACAAGGGCCCATTAATGGATCATCTTCCTTTGCCAGACACTGCCACTGCACTTAGGTGACTATTGCTACTCTCCTGGAAAATATGGCAGAGCTCTCCAGGATAGGAATTCAGTGTTCTCCCATTTATTGAGTAAATCTTCACCCCATGACCATGCCCCATGAGCATTTAAACAATTTAGCATACCTTTTATGTATGTTCAATTTGGACTTCCTCCCATGCACCCACAACACTGACATCTCCATGAATGATCCTCTCTCATCCCTGTTGTGACCCTTCTGTGATCCATAACCTCTTCAAAGGTAAAGCCATAACAATTGCCAATTGGAATGAATAGTAAAATGAAATAATAATGATATTTAAATGTAAGAGTTAAAATATATGAGAACTTAAAAAATAAAAAAATAAAAAGTATTTAAGGAAGAGAAAGAGAAGAGAAAGTTGTGGGACATCAGCCATAGGGATGTAATCTGTGGTGAGGTGATGGAATGTGGTTGTGTGTTAGGGGGATAGGACAGGTGGATGGTGATATTGTTGGGTTTGGGGGTGCAGGGTTGTTGGCTAGGAGGACTGGGAAGGGCAGGTTGGAGAGCCTAGGATGCTTTGGGGGGGGTGGAGGAGGGACTGGATGAACACTTGGGAGTTGTGGGTGAGAGGTTGTGACTGCAGAGGTAGGAATGTTCTTGTGGCGATGTGAAGGGGAGATGTCACAGCTTGAGGGTGTGGGTTGGGGTACATTTAGGGGAGTGTTTCTGGAGAGGGCCTCTGGGAAGTGTGGGAGTGTTCATACTGTCATAATGTGTTGTGTCAGTGTGTGGAGAACCACACAAAGAGAGGGAAGGAGATGGACTCCCTATTTTTGCAGGTCTGATTCACTCAGAAATAGACAGGGGAGCAACTCTTGGGAACAGTTATGGTTCCCAGTAGGGGATGAACCAGTGAGCCAAAACACTCTGTTGCATGTATCTATGAACCCTGTCATCCAAAGATTTGAGCCAGGGGGATGTTGTGGGCCCTGGGAGGTGGGGGAAGGAGGAACAGTGTGGATCAAACAAGTGACATTTAGTGGCCAGTTGAAATGTTTTCCATTGCCTTGCAGTGATGGACACAGGACAGGGTGAATGTCATCAAAATGTATAAAATTGTGCTATCTAAAAAGTGGACCTTGCTGTGGACCAATGACAATGTTTGGGAACTATGTTTCACTATCTGTATGTCAGTTATGTTGGTGCTGCCATCCACATACAAAAATGTTTGGGTGTGGGGTGGGGAATGGGAGAGGAGGTTGAGTATATAAGAATGTCTTGTGTTCTGTGTGTGACTGCTGTGACCTAAAACTTCTTTGAAAATTAAATGAAAAATGGTGGGACACTGGGGAGTGAGAAGGGGAAAGTGCCACAGGACAGACTGGACACCAGATATTGCACTGACAAGACAAAATGGAAGAAAAAATTATATATATATATATATTATTTTTTCACATTTTTTGAACAACCCAATCCTTTAATAATATAAAGAAATTTTAGGTCACAGCATAGTCACACACAGAATACAAGACATTCTCATATACCCAACCTCCTCCTCCATTCCTCATCCCATAGTAATATCTTGTTGTATATGGACAGTAGCATTGTTATAACTGATATACAGATAGTGAAACAGAGCTACTAAACATTGTCAATCATTTACAGTATTAGTTACATTTTAGATAATACACTTTTATAAATTTTGATGATATTTGCAATGTCCTGTGTCCATCACTGTAAGGTAGTGTAAAACATTTCCAGCAACCACTAAATATCCCCTTTTTGATCTATTCTGTTCCTCCTTCCCATCCCCCCAGGACACACAATGACCCCCTGGCTTGACTCATTGGATGACAAGATACATAGATTCATGCAACAAGGAGTCACACTGGTTTGTCCTCCACTATTGGGAAATGCCCTTGCTCTTAAGAGAAGCCCATCTGTATATTTCTGAGTGAGTAGGTCCTCCAAAAATAGGGAGTCCATCTCCTCCCACTCATTGCGTGGGCCTTTACCCACGGACACAACATATTATGACAGGATGATCATTCCCACACTCCCTAGAAGCCTGCTTCAGTTGCACCCTGTCCCAAATGCCCCCCCAACCAACACACTAAAACAGTGACACTACCTTGTCACATTACCATAAGAGCTTTCCCACCTCTGTACTTTCTACCTCATACCCACAAATCCCAAGTGTTCACCTGGTCCATTTCCCATATCTCTCCCATCAGTATCCTGGGTATTCAAACCTACCCTTCCCAATCTATCCATCTGTCAACCCTGCACCACCAAACCCAATAATATCACTACTCACCTGTCCTACCCCTTCAATACACCCCTATACTCTATCACTTTACCATAGTTTATGTTCATATGGGTGATGTCTCACAACATTCTCTTCTCTTTCTCTTTATTGTAAACCTATCTTTCAGACACTAGTTCTCAGGGACTGCTCAATTTCCTTAATTCACATCAGTGAGGTCATGTACTGTTCATTCTTCGATGTCTGGATTGCTTCACTTAACATAAGGTCTTCAAAATTCATTCATGTTATCCCATGTGTTAGCACTTTATCCCTTCTTACAGCTTAGTAATATTTCATTGTATGTAAGTACCACAATTTGTTTATCCATTCATCTGTTGATGGACACCTGGTTTGATTCCTACTATTGACAATAGTGAACAATACCATTATGAATATTTGTGTGCATATACCTGTTCGTGTCTCTGCATTCAATTCTTCTGGGCATATACCCAGCAGGGTAATCCCTGGATTGTATGGAAGATCTATAGATAGTTTTTAGAGGAACTGCCAAACTCTTCTCCACAGTGGCTGGACCATTCCACAATTCCACCAGCAGTGGCTAAGGGTTCCCATTCCTCCACATCCTCTCCAAAACTTATAGTCTGCTGGTTTTTTTGATAGCCGCCATTCTAATGGGTGTAAGATGGTATCTCATTGTAGTTTTGATTTGCATTTCTCTAATAGCTAGAGATGTCAAGCATTTTTTCATGTGCTTTTTAGCCATTTGTATTTCTTCCTTGGAGAAGTGTCTTTTCAGGTAACTTGCCCATTTTTAAAATAGTTTGTTAGTCTTTTTGTTTTTGAGGTGTAGGATTTCTTTATATATGCAGAATATTAGGCTCCTATCAGATATATGGTTGCCAAATATTTTCTCCCATTGGATAGGCTGCCTTTTTATTTTCTTGATAACATCCTTTGAGGTGCAAAAGTTGTTACCTTTGAGGAGATCCCATTTGTCTATTTTTTCTCTTGCTGCTCATGCTTTGGGCGTGAAGTTTATGAAACCATTTCCTCTTACAAGGTCCTGTAGATGCTTCCCAACATTATCTTCCAAGGTCTTTATGGTCTTGGCTGTTGTATTTAGATCTTTGATCCATCTTGAGTTGATTTTCATATAGGGTGTGAGATGGTGTTCCTCTCTCATTCTTTTGGATAGGAATATCTAGTTCTCCATGCATCAGTTGTTGAAGAGGCCATTCTCTTGAAAAAGAGTGTGCTTGGTGGCCTGGTCAAAAATCATATGACTGTATATGTGAGGATTTATATCTCTCAATTTGGTTTCATTGGTCAATGTGTCTATCCTTGTGCCAATACCATGTGGTTTTGAGCACTGTAGCTTTGTAGTATGTTTTAAAGTCAGGTAGTGTGATACCTCCAACATCTTTTTTTTAAGTATGTCTTTGGTGATTTGAGGCCTCTTACCCTTTGAAATAAATTTTGTAGTAAGTTTTTCCAATTCCTTAAAAAATACAGTGTTGATTTTTATTTGGATTTCATTAAATCTGTAGATTCATTTGGCTAGGATAGACATCCTAATGATGTTAGTCTTCCTATTCATGAACAGGGAATATTCTTCTATTTATTTAAGCCTTCTTTTATTTCTTTTAACAGTGTTGTGTAGATTTCTGTATATAAGTCCTTTATATCTTTAGTTAAATTTATCCTAAGTATTTGATTCCTTTAGTTACTATTGTAAATGGTATTTTTTCTTGATTTCCTCCTCAGATTTCTCATTATTTGTGTACAGAAATGTTACTGATTTTTGAGCATTGATCTTATAGCCTGTGGCATTACTGAATTTCTTTATAAATTTTGGAAACTTTATTGTAGATTTTTCAGGGCTTTCTTTGTATAGGATCATGTCATCTGCAAATAATGAAATTTTTACTTTTCTTTTCCAATTTGGATGCCTTTTATATGTTTTTCTTGCCTCAGTGCTCAAGGAAGTACTTCTAAGGGAATGTTAAATAGGAGTGGTGATAGTAGGCATTCTTGTCTTTTTCCTGACCTCAGAGGGAAGGCTTTTAGTATTTCACCATTGAAGATGATGTTAGCTTTGGGTTTTTCATATATACCCTTTATCAAGTTCAGAAAGTTTCCTTCTATTCCTATCTTTCACAGTCTTTTTATCAGGAAAGAATGCTGTATATTTTGTCAAATGGTTTTTCTGCATCTGTAAAGATGATCATGTGATTTTTTTCTTTCAATTTGTTTGTGTGGTGTATTACATTGATTTTCTTATGTTGAACCATCCTTGTATACCCAGGATGAAACCCACTTAGTCATTGTGTATAATGGTTTTGATATGTTGTTGAATGTGATGAGCAAGTATTTTGTTGAGGATTTTAGCATCTAGGTTCATTACAGAAATTGGTTCATCATTTTCCTTTCATGTGATATCTTTGGCTTTGGTATTAGGATAACGTTGGCATCATAGAATGATTTAGGCAATTTTCCTTCTACTTCTATTTTTTGGAAGAGCTTAAGCAGAATTGGTGTTAGCTCTTTCTGGAATGTTTGGTAGAATCCACTGTGAAGCTGTCTTGTCCTGGGCAATTCTTACTTGGGAAGTTTTTGATGACTTAGTCTATCTCTTTACTTATAATTGGACTGCTGAGTTCAACAATTTCTTCTTTCATCAGTGTAGGTTGCTTCTGAGTTTCTAGAAATTTTTCCATTTCCTCTAAATTACCACTCTTGTTGGCATATAATTTTTCAAAATATCCTCTTATGATACTCTTTATTTTGTGGGGTCAGTAGTGATATCCCCTTCTTCATCCTTAGTTTTATGTATTTGCTTCTGCACTCTCTTTTCCTTTGTTCATCTGGCTAAGGGTTTGTCAATTTTATTAATCTTCTTGAAGAACCAGTTTTTGGTTTTGTTTATTTTTTATAGTGTTTTCTTATTTTCTATTTCATTTAGTTCTGCTCTAATCTTTTTTATTTCTTTCTTTCTGCTTCCTTTACCAGTAATTCTTGATTATAAGCTTGTATATTACTATTTCAAATGTGCCTTAAATTATTTTAAATATTTAGATAAATCTACTTGTGCAAAATGATTACATAATTTCATTTGTGTCATTTCACAACATTATTTAGAAAGAATAAGTAATATTAGAAAAAAGTTTCATGAGAGACATACAATATTAATGTTCTCTGTTTCCATGTTAAATCTAATTAATTCTAGATAGTCACATGTATTAGTCACTGTTCTCTAAAGAAAAAGAAACTAACAAGAGCTATCTGTTATTAGTATGAGATTTTATAAAGTTGTTTCACATGACTGTGGAGATATAAAAGTCCAAATCTGCATGGCAAGCAGCAATCCAGGGACTCTCATGAAGGTCCTTGCTGAGTTCCCCATCTCCCCTGAGGTGGAGATGAGAATTCTTCACCTGAATGCTGAAATCAATTGTCTTTTTAAGACCTTCAGCTGATTGGGTGAGGATGTAAATCATTCCTGAATAAAATACCTTCAGTTGATTGTAGATGTAATCAACCATATATGCAGCCAACTTAATAATGATTAAGGCCCATGAAATGCCCTTATATTTCAATTAGCTTAGTGCTTGCTTGATCAAACAACTGGGCACCATTACCTTGCCAAGTTGGCATATTACACTTACCATCACAGTCCAACCCTTGTCAACTTGGCAGTCATATTCATTACCTTAAACTGTGTGTGTACTCTTTAAATAAAAAGAATAACAGAAATATGTATATATATATATATGTATATGTATACACACATATATATTTTCATGTGGCAATACTCAACTGTCCTGCATACAATCAGAAAGGCACTAAATCCCTCCAGAATAGGGTGCTAGTCTTTGGGTAATAGCCAATGTAAACTTCACATCCTTTCATGTATCAGCATAAAAACAATACAACTTATGTCTTGCTACACCACTGGGCTAGGAGGAGGGGAACTTGCTTTAATGGTTGAGATTGGGTTGTATTCACTCATGAGTAGAAGCTGGTCTTTGTGTTGGAAAATATTAACCCTGGAAGAGATAAAATAATTTATGAGCTTAAATATACAGGGGCTTACTAATAATGTAAGAAGGATAGTTGAGAGGGGCTTAGGAGTGTTATAAACCAAGGAGAGTGAGAGAGGTATGAGAACAGCAAGAATGGAGAGTGCTGCTGGCAGATTTTTAGTTTGTTTATGGTTTGAAGGACTAAAACCATTTAAAGATTTGAGATGGGTTTGGACAGGTTCTATGCTTTAAAACCAATAAGGAATTCCACAAGATTCAGGTGTTGAGGGTGTTGTTATTAAGGAATTAACTTTTGCTTTTTGAAGAGATGTTTTAGGCCATCCAATGGCTGACAGTTGAACATTTCAGCGGGTATCTCTGGTGCATTGACACTTCCTTGGACAGAGGGCTTTACTCAGGATAAATGCACTCAGCTGCCAGTTCATTTGGTTGTAGGCAGCTGTCCCAGTGGCAGCCTAATTAAGGAAGACATTGGATGAACTTATTTGAAGATGCAAATATAAGTATTTAGTAGGTACCCAGTGAGGGAGACTTTCTCTGATAAGGAAAATGACAATTGGAGTTTTTCCCATAAGTCTCAAGACATGGAGCAACAAAGGGCAATCTCCAGGTTTGCAATACCATACTTGTTGTCCCCTTAAAGGAGCCAGTTGTAATGCTAATTGTGTAAGTTCTTCTTACCTTATTCTGCTAATTATTGCTCCACTTGGTTTATCCTTCACATAGCCAGTATGCTGAAGCACTGTTGGCACTTGGAGGGAAGCTCCAGTGTTTTACTATCTTGGTGCACAGTACTTTTTGGCTCTATGAAACAGAACCAGACTGGAGGCAATGATGAGCCATTGCCAACTGGTAGGTCCACAGAAGTTTGAAGCAGCAACATAGTTCTATTACTTCAGGAGCATAAACAGAGGAAGCAGAAACCTTAATTGCTTTAGGAGTTATAGTAACCCTCAGCCAATAAATCAAATGGAGAGACACTATGCATGGTTCTGGAGGCCTGGTTTAATTGTTCAAGAGAGTTTGACAAAGCTGAAGTTTATCTCTTCATTGTGTGGCCTTATGGATATGTTTACTGCTATAAGCCACCATTTGTGGCTGGAGTTGAGAACAGGACTTACAATTTTGTATGACACAAACTAAGAGTTAGAATACATTAAAGGAGTACCCAATGTCCTAGCTATGCACCACCCCATGGCAGCCCTTGATGGCTACTCATTATGTGTTTTCACAGGCTACTTCTTTTGTGAGGGTGAGGTAGATTATTTAGATATGGACTAGAGCATCTGCTTGTTAATTCCCAGGTGGAGAGGTTGTATCTGTGTGATATATAACATCATCACAATAATTAAACCCATGATTAACAGCACTATACTGCCATCCAACCTCATGCAAAAAACTTTGTCAAATTACCAGGAACTCTATACAATCTTTATTTATATGAACACCTTATCCATATAGCTCTGACCAACAGAAGGTTAGACAACACTTTCTAAACACTTTTCAGTTAACTTATAACATATTTAAAGAACTTCACTATTTTTACTTCCCTTTTTGCAAGGTGAAATAAATTTTTTCAATAGTTTGAAATAATGATACATTTTAGCATTTGACATTGAGAAAGCAAAGTGTTAAAATTTGCTAGGTTTGAAGACTTGTTTTTTTTTTAAATGATAAAACTTTTTTTTAAATGCAACTAAGGACACAGCAAATGTATCATAAATTACAAGAAGCTATTTTTTAAAGATTTATTTATTTAGTTATCCTCCCATTGTTTTGTGCTCACTGCTCTCTATGTTTTTTCTGTGTCTCCTCCTCTTCTCTGTGTGGCATTGGGAACCAAGCCTGGGGCCATCCAGGGTGGGAGAGAGGTGCTCAATCTCTTTTGCCACCTCAGCTCCCTGGTCTGCTGCATTTCTTGTCTCACCTCTATGGCTCTTTTTGTTGCATCATCTTGCTGCACCAGCTCTTCATGTGGGCCAGCACTCTGTGCAGGCTAGGACTCCTGCATGGGCCAGCACTCCTGCATGGGTCAGCACTCCTGTTTGGGCCAGCACTCTTGCACTGATCAGCATTCCATGCAGGTCAGCACTCCATGTGGGCCAATTCATAACTCAGGCTGGCTCTCTTTTTACCAGGAGGCACTGGGAATTGAACCCTGGACCTCCTATGTGGTAGACAAGCACCCAAATTCTTGAGCCACATCCATTTCTCAAGAAACTATTTTGATAAAATAGATTTATTTTTGCTTTATATAGCAATTGTTCAGGAGAAAAATCATTATAACCTTTTCCTAAATAGATGACATGTTGTGGTTCTAGCAATAGAGAAAGTCGTGGCATTGATGTGGAGGCAGTGCCCACTGGAGGATCTGGGAGCAGAGAGAGGGAAGGGTGTTTGTGGTGTGGGGGCTTTTTTGTGACTGGGGGTTGTCCCAAATGACATTGCAGTGGTGGATATAGGCCATTTTATATCATCCCTTGGCACACAGATCTATGTGGGAAAGAGTCTGGACTACAGGGTAAACTGTGGTCCATGCTCAGTGGCAATGCCCTAGGATGCATTTGTCAGTTGAGGTGAATGTGCCACACTGATGAAGGGTGCTGTTTATGTGAGAGGGTGTGGGAGGTGTGGGGAGTGGGGCATATGGGAATCCCTGTATTTTTTGCGAAACATGTGTAATCTAGGTATCTTTTTTAAAAATTAAAAAATAAAAAATAAACAGGTGAATGATTTAAGAAACTGTCACTTTAACAGAGAGGAGTCAGCCAAATTTTAGTTTTGCATGTATATAATATTTTATACTAAGGGTTTTAAAATTTTATATGTAGACCTATTAAATTTTATCCAGCTTTGACCACAAAGATTTCTTTTCTGCAAACTTTCTGCATTTTTGTATTTATTCAGGTTTTGTTCTATATTTTTCTTTTTCTTAATAACCAGTTGTTTTATTTAGGACAAAATTATTTTTGTTTTTCTTAATATAAAGGAAAGAAGAAAACACATTTTATATACCTTGCATCCTTAAGTTACCACTATGATTTTGGAAACTGTCTCTAAGAAAACTTCTTACACCATACAATTGTTATTAAAGTTAAACAAACATGTCAAAATAAGGACTTACTTTGATTATATGCAAATATAACTTTTCTTTATTTTGAATACTTAGTAGCATACAATTCTAGAACATTGATAGCTCATAGGGAATGGTTTTCATAAATATATGCTTCCTTAATTTACAATTTTATCAGTACTTCAGTGAGGTATATTATGAAAATTCCAAAATTGTGAGTAACCTTAAATGCAACTTACTGTTTAATTTGTTTTAATCAAAATTTATAAAAATAGTTTCATAGCTTTTAAGGATTTTCTTCTTTATTGAAATTTGACAATTGGATTATTACTCCCATTTTAAGGCTATTAGAAGGTTTAAGTTGGGAAATCACAGGATGAACTATGGCTCAAATTTCTGGCCTAGTAGATAAACGTTTTAATCTAAATTTGCATTTCCTTACCTTGTTACATCCAGCTCAGTTAAGTTTGTGTTTTCCTTTCTTGTCACACCCAGCTCTTCCCCATAGCTTCTGAGTAGAGAGGGAGGCCCTGGAAGGGCCTAGGCAAGTCAAGGAGCTTAGCAAAAACCTTCTTCCTTTTTCAATAGTTTTAAAAACACAGATTTCTATCCTGCTTAACTTTTCTAACTTGGGCTTCAGGAATTTTCATTTACATATAAGCACTTATTTAACTTTTAGCAGTTTGAATGAGTTCTTTTAAGGGGTTTTCATTTGTTAATTTGATATTCCTGTCCTGAGGTGTGAAAATAAACACTGAGAGTAGGAAGACAGAAACAGAGAGTTAGACACAGAAACACACAACTCATTAATGTTATCCATAGTTACATTCTCTTACAAAATCAGATTAACTGTAAATTAAGAGTATTATATTCAAAAGATTTCTTTAAAGGCTATTTTTTATTTTTTAAAAGATACTTAGATTACATAAATGTTACATAAAATATATAGGGGATTTCCATATGGCCCACTCCCTACTCCTCCCACACTTTCCCACATTAATATCCTTCATTAGTGCAGTACATTTGTTACAACTGATGAACACATATTGGGGCACTGCTGCAAAGTGTGGATTATAATTTACATTACAGTTTAAACTCTCTCCTACACATTTTTGTAAGTTATTATAAGATATATAATGCCTGTATCCATCACTGCAATGTCATTCAGGACAATTCCAATGTCCCTAAAATGCCATCATATTACACACACACACATATATATGTATTTAAATGTTACATAAAAAATATAGGTGGTTTCCATATGCCCTGCTCCCCACACCTCACATATTTTCCCACATATACAACATCCTTCATTAGTGTGGTACTTTCATTGCAATTGGTGAAAACATTTTGGAGCATTGTCATTAAGCATTGATTAAAGTTTACATTGTAGTTTACACTTTCTCCCATCTAATTCTGTAGGTTATGGCAAGATATATAATGGCCTGTATCTATTATTGCAATGTCATTAAAGACAATTCCCAAGTCCCAAAAATGTCCCTGCATTACACCTGTTTATCCCTTTCTCTACTCTCAGAACCTCCAGTGGCCACTGCCTCTGCATCAATGATATAATTTCTACCACTGGGAGACTCACAATAAGTCTTAGTGGAATACCAATAAGTCTACTTTAGTCCATAGTCCATTCCCCAATCCTGAGGTTTCTGGGATGGTGATGTCCACTCCACCTCTAATTCAGAGGGGGCTGCAAACCATTAGGGCTGATGGATGGGGCTCTCTTGCTTGCAGTTGTAGACTCTATCAGTTCCTTGATATGGTAGCTGTCCATCAGCCTTTCCTTTTTATTTGGCCTAGGTGAGATGAATGAATGGGAGAATAGGTGTTGCAACTCCATTGAGATTTGAGGTCCAGCTGGCATATGCACAGCCTAAAGATTTAAGTCTCTTGGATGTGCACCTACCAAATCTATTAATAATTATAGGTTCAAATAGAAGAACAGAAGAGCCATGTGTAGGGAAACCACAACTGAGTCCAACTCTGTTACCCTGGGGAGCATAAATTCCAAAGTAGACCCCACTTACATAGTAGCAAACTCCTGAGGTATCTTCCCTGACTATAATATCTGGATTTCTCAGCACCCTCAGGAGCCTCCCTATTTAGAGTAATATCTACTTTGGCAGTCAATGAGATCCTGCTGAGATGTGCATAAGCATAACCTCTGGACTGACCTCCCAACTCACTTTGGAGTCTCTTAGCAATATAAACTCAGCTGTCTTTACCCTTTCCCCTTTTTGGTCAAGGTCTTTTTCCAGGTTCATTGCTATTTTCTGCTTGGTAGAAATCTGTTGGTGCCAGTGAGTCTTATCCCTGGGGATCATGCCCCACACTGGGGGTAGGTAATGTATTTATATGCTGAGTTTGGCTTAGGGAGAGGCCACATTTGAGCAACAAGGGGGCTCCCAAGAGGAAACTATTTGGTACCCTATAATACTAGGCTAAGTTTCCATTTCAAGAGTAAAGGTTCATAAGCACAGCCATCAATATCAAACACCCATCAATGGACCATCCTCCTTCACTAGTCATTGCCCCTGTACTCAGGGGATTCTTGGTTTTCCCTTTAGAGAATGTGACAGAGCCCAGCAGGATGGATATTTGATATTCCTTTGGTTATTGTATTTTTTATTATTTTGAACTTTTTTGTGATTATGCAGCTTTGAACAAGAATTTTGTTTTTTTAGTTTTTGATTTATAACTAAACTGTTCCCAATGCTTAAAATACAATTTACAACACTTTCCTTTAATTTTAGAGCTTTGCTTATCTCCCATTTTGAGTTTTACAGATCTCAACTAAGCAACACAAATTACAGTATATACACACTAAAGTTATTGGAGCCTTATAAAATACTAATTTCTCCCATGACTTGCTGCTTTTAGGGTCCTTTATACTCAGGGTGAGAGACCCCCCACTCCCCAGTCCTCAGAGATAACCAGACATTGGCTGTTCCTGGGCTGGAAGAATGAATGCCCAACCATGAGGTCCAAGGCTTTTACCAGACAGTGTTTTCCTCAAAGGCTTTGGGTTGCCTCTGGACTTTTGCCTGGAGTAGGTAAATTAGAATCCATGCTTGGTCATGAGAGAAAGCAGGACTATTAACACCAGTGGAAGCATGGGAGATGGGGGTGTTTTAAATTTGCCTTGTGAGCCTTGGGGGAGTGGAAGTTTCCATGTATTCAAACAGTGAAGAATAGTTAACATTACAAAGCTGAAATACCCAGTTCTGAAATACCCAGAAGCAAAGGCAAACTTAGTTTAGAGTTACTGTATTAGTCTGTGAAAAGGATGCTGATGCAAAGTGCCAGAAATCTGTTGGGTTTCATAAAGGATATTTATTTAGGGTAGAAGCTTACAGTTACAAATTCCTAAAAAGCGCAACTCAAGGTAGCTTTCTCACCAAAGTTAGCTGCCACATGTTGAAGCAAGATGGTGGCTTGTCTCTGCCTGGTCTCTTAGTACTTCTTATATCAGTCTCTGGCATAAGGTTCATTTTTTCCAGGTCTTCTCAGCTGCTCAGTTTCTCTGTTCTCTTCAGCTGCAAGCTATCAGGTGAGTGGATCATTTCTCCCTAGGGCCCCAGGGTCAAATATGACAGAGCTCTCTACTCTTCCATGTGTCTTCTTGAGTGAGTGTCCATTTATATCAGCCCACAAAGGGGGTGGGGGCTTAACCTGAGACATGCCTACTGACATGGTTGAATAAGAGCCCTAATCTTAACAGATAATTTAATGAAGACATGTCAGCTGAATCTAATTCATTTGAAAGATAATACACCCAGAGGATTAGATTAGTTACAAACATAATCTTTCTCCTTTTGGGATTCATAATTAATCTCAAATTGCCACAATTACCATCAAAATAGCAAATCTAAGCTAAATCCACCCAGTTATAGCAATTTCAGATGTTTTTTTCTTTCTGTTTTATAACATAAAGGCATTTACATAATGATATTGTCAACTCAGTTACAGTTTTTAGTAAATTTTCACTTAAAACAAAATGGGCACTTTGTTAACAAAGCAAATAAAACTATTTTATTAGTAACAGTAATATTGCTAAGTTTTTCCATTTCTCCAACAGTTGAACTACTTCCATGTGGTTTCTTTTATACATTAACTCTAATTGCAAGATAGAAATGAAAATTAAAGACTCATTTTTAGTTTTCTTTTCACTGTTATTCTATTTATAACAAATGTACCCCAAATTTGATTTACAAGTTCCCAGGCATAAACAGACTGACAAAGTTAAATTAATCACTGATTAGAACAGGAAAAAGAATTTTAATCACTTACTTATCATGGGGGAAAACCTGACTTTAGAATCACATTCATGCAAAGCTCCAAGTGTTCATCCATGGCAGAGAACTCATCCTGAAACCGTGAGCTTTGTTCCTCCAGGAAAATCGCTGGAATCTGCTAGGCACAGTGCTGGGGGTTCAGGGAAGCCCCAACCCTGATGAGATATGAACTGGGTTTGCATTTTCATTAGCTACCTCTGCAAGAGTTAAAATTCTGAGTTTGTGTTTG
>PVKH010017982.1:0-15264 GCA_004027955.1 Chaetophractus vellerosus | reverse complement strand
ACAATCCAAGGAGCATTTAAGAAAAAAGGCTGACTCTTGGTAAGAACAGCGAGCTTTTGGGAGTTTTAGCTTATCTTATTCCCATCCCCCTCTCCCCAGCTCTGTGATAGCCTTGAAATCCAACAGCCCTGTAATCACAGTGAAAGCTGCTGGAGGGGACAAATGGGTGTTTGTATTAGTCAGCCAAAGGGATGCTAATGTGAAATATCAGAAATTTGTTGGCTTTTATAAAGGGTATTTATTTGGGGGTAGAAGCTTACAGTTACCAGGCCATAAAGTATAAGTTACTTCCCTCAACAAAGTTTATTGCTATGTGTTGGAGCAAGATGGTTGCCAATGTCTGCCAAGTGTTCAGGCTTCTTTGGTTCCTCTCTTCCCAGGGCTCTGTTTCTCTCTGGGCTCAGCTGCTGTGCTCTTTCTCCACAAGGCCAGCTGTAGACTATCAGGCAAATGGTTTGGCTCTTTTCCCGGGGCCTTCTCTCCTCCCTCACAACCAAGCTCCTCTGTGTGCTTAATTCCCCAGGCTCCAGCATTAAAACTCCAACATCAAAACTCCAACTCTGTTCTTTGCCATGTCTTTTATCTGTGATTCCTCACCCACCAAGGGGTGGGGACTCAACACCCTACTGACATGGCCCAATCAAAGCCCTAATCATAATTTAATTAAGTAAAGGTAAAACCTCTGAATTCAATACACTCTAATATATCCAGAGGAAAAGAATAGTTTACAAACATAATCCAATATTTCTTTTTGGAATTCATCAATAAAACCAAACTGCTACAGAACTCCCCAAAAGTACTATTCCCAGAGAATTATCTTTATTTGATCTGTCTGGAAGCTCCCTGGAAACCCTTCCTCACAGGACTTTTCTCTCTTTGACCTGTCTCATAGCTTGCTCAGTGTGAACAGCCATTTCCCCAGGGGTGTTTGCCAAAAATTATTGGTGGTAATTGCTTAACATCACAACTGCTTGAGGCTGGGATAAAAGTTGGTGCAAGAAGAAAATTACCAAAAAAACCTAAAAAGGAAAAGTTAGGGAATGAGATGTTCATAGGGGGCTTTGAAAAACTCTGATATATTCCTGCGACTCTAGAAGGCCAAGCACATGCACAGGGCTATGTGTAGAAAAGACCGGAGAAAGCCCTAAGTTCTCATCTTTAGCTCATCTTGAGACTCTACTAAAGCAGGAAGTGTGGGCTAAGGCAGAGTTGTAACTGCCTGAGCATCAAAGGCATTCCCCTACTTGAACAAACAGCTCCTCAGCAAAGGCTTGGAGAATTATTGTTTTCAGGTATTTAAGGAAATCTCTATCCAATCATTAACTTACCACCAAGTTAACTAAGAAGAGTCTTCAGTGGCCAAATGTGATGAAAAATGCAGACTTTATAGAACTACTTCAGGATAGTCACTAAACAAACAAATGGCAATAACAACAAACAGCAACAACAACAAACCTTTGGAAAGGATCTGATTTCCAGAGTGCCACATAATGTTATTTTAAATGTCTAGTTTTCAATGAAAAATTATGAGACATGCAAAGAAACAAAAATGTTTGACCCATACCCAGGAAAAGGAAGCAATCAATAGAAACCCCCCAGAGCTCAGACGTTAGACTTACTAGGCAAAGGCTTTAAATCAGCTATTTTAAATATGTTCAAAGAATTAAAGGAAATCATGTCTAAAGAATTAAAGTAAGAAAATGATGTCTCGCCAAATAGAGAACATCAATATAGAGATAGAAATTATAAAAAAGAACTAAATAGATATTCTGGAGTGGAAGAGTACAATAACAGAAATGAAAAATTCCCCAAAAGGGTTTTACAGCAGATTTGAGCTGGCAGAATAAAATAAAAGAACCAGTGAACATGAATATAGATCACTTGAGATCACCCAGTCTGAGGAAAAGGAAGAAAAAAGAATGACGAAAATGAACAGAGCCCAAAGACCTGTGGTATAACACCCAGTACACCAACATACTCATAATGGGAATGCCAGAAGGAGAAGAGGAAGGAAAAGGGGCAGAAAGATATGTGAATAAAGAATGGCTGAAAACGCCCCAAAAGTGATAGAAAACATGAATATATACATCCAAGAAGCTCATCCAACTCCATGTTGGAGAAACTGAAAGATCTACACCTAGACACATCATAACCAAAAAGTTGAAAGCAAAGAAAAAGAGAACCTTGAAAGAAGCAAGCAATGATAGACTTGTCTTGCACAAAGGATCTTCAATAAGATTAGCAGCTGATTTCTCATCAGAATCCACTGAAGTCATAAAGCAGTGGGTTGACATATTCAAAGTCCTGAATGGAAAAGACTGTCAACAAAGAATTACATATCCAGAAGAACTATTTTTTTTTAAAGATTTATTTATTTTATTACATATCTCCCCTTCCCCCACTGCGGGGACACACCGAGATTGGACACTGCACAGGCACGGCTTTCCCCGCTTGTGGGCGGTCTCTGCGTCTGTTCACGGCAGGCTTTCAGTTCGCGGGTGGCTGGCTGCGCTTCATCCGGGGGCGACCTGCCCTGACCGTGGCGGCTCTTGCCATGTCCGTGGCAGCTTCTTGCCCTGCCCACGGCGGCTCCGGCCCGCCCATGGCGGCTTGCCATTCTCAAGGCAGTCTGCCCGCTAGGAGAGGTCCCCGGGAATCGAACCCGGGGCCTCCCATGTGGTATGCCGGTGCCCTATCCACTGGGCTATCAAGCCGGCCCCAGAAGAACTATTTTTTAAAAAATGAAGGAGAAATTAAAACATGTCCTGATAAACAAAAAGTGGCATAATTTGTCATTAGCAGTCTTGCCCTACAAGAAATACTAAATAGAGTCCTTCAGGATAAAACTGAAAGGACACTACTCTAGACAAGAACTTTAATCTACATTAAGAAATAAAGAGCACCAGTAAAAATAACTACATCAATATATATAAAAGACAGTTTAAATGTCAACTTGAGACTCTAGATTTAACTCTTTTTCCCCTTATCTGATTTAAAAGACAAGTGCATAAAGCAATAATTATAAATCAATGATAATGGGAGAATAATGTTTGAGGATGTAATTTGTTTTACAATAATAGCAAAAAGGAGGGGGAGGAGTGGAGCTGTATAGAACAAAGTTTTTGTATACTATTGAAATTAAAGTGGTATTAATCCAAATAAAGTTGTTGTAAAATAAGATGTTAAGAATAGCAACCATTAAGGGAAAAAACTCAAAAAGGATAGTAAAACAAAAGACAAAGGAATTAAGATAAAACACTAAAAATATCCATTTAACACAAAAGGCAGTAACATAGACAAACAAAAAAGGCAACTAGAAAACAAATAAAATGGCAGATGTAAACTTGACCTTATAAGTAATTACACTAAATTAAAAATGATTAAATACTCCATTCAGAAGGTAGAGATTGGCAAATTAAAAAAAAAAAAAAAAAAAAAAAAAAAAACATGACCCAACTATATGTTGTCTACATGAGACACAAACTTTTGATTCAAACACACAAGTAGGTTGAAAGCAAAAGGATGGAAAAAGATGCACTACACAAACAGTAACCACATAAAAGTTGGAGTGATTTTGCAATATCAAATGAAATTGACTTTAAGACAAAAATTGCTTTTAGAGACAAAGAAGGACATTTTATAATGGTAAAAGGGTCAATATATGAGGAGACATAACAATTATAAATAAGTATTCACTTAACAAGAGTCCTAAAATACATGAAGCAAAACTGATAGAATTGACAGGAGAAATAGACAATTCAACAATAATAGTTGTGGGCTTCAATATCCATTTTAATAAAGGATAGAATTAGGCAGAAGATCTATGAGGAAATAGAAAACTTGAACAAACCTTTAAATAAACTAGATCTACCAGGCATAGAACACTTACATTTTTCTCAACTGCTCGTGGAACGTTCTCCAGGATAGACCATATTTTAGGTCATAAGCCAAGTCTCAATGAAATTAAAAGGACTGAAATAATAAAGTATAATCTTTAGCCACATAAAATTAGAAATCAATAATAGAAGGAAAGTTGGGAAATTCATAATTATGTGTAAATTAAATAACATCCTCCTAAATAATCAAAGGGATCAAAGAATAAAACATAATGGATATTAGAAAATACTTTATGATGAATGAAAAGGAAAACACAACATACCAAAAATTATGGGATGCAGTTAAAAGCAGTGCTTAGAGGGAAATTTATAGCTGTAAATGCCTATGTTAAAAAAGAAGCAAAAACACCAGCAAACCAAATCCAGCTGTACACTAAAAGAATTATTCAGAGAGAATATTCTCACTGTCCTGATTTTGTGATAATCAGGGTAGGCTAAACATTCGCTATATTAGAAACCATGCATATGTCCCCAGACCTAGTTTTCCCCCCAGGTCTGGTTTTTGGAATGCTGGTGATAAACATATATCCTGTACAAATGTTTCACAACTACGCAGGGTGTTTGTGGGGGAGGGGTGATGTGTGGGAGCCCTGTATGATGTTATGCATGTTTGTTTTGTAAGTTCACAGTGTTTACTGAACACTTATAGTTTATATATGTTCATGTATGAATGATATACTTCAATAAATTGTTTTTATAAAAAAGAATTATACACCATGATCAAGTGGAATTTATCCCAGGTGTGCAAAGTTGGTTCAACATAAGAGAATTCATAAATATAATACACCACATTAAAAGAACAAAGGAACAAAAAATACATGATCATCTCAATTGATACAAAAAAGACATTTGTCAAAATCTAACATCTCTTCTTGATAAAAGCACTTAGATAACTAGTAATAGAAGGAAACTTTTCAACACAATAAATAAAAAGAATTATAAAGGAATACTACGAAAAAACTATATGCCAACAAATTATAAAATCTAAATGAAATGGGCTAATTCCTAGAAAGACACAAACTACTCAGACTGACTTAAGAAATAGAAAATCTGAATAGACCTATAATTTCCCAGAAAGAAACTTAAGCCCTAGCTGATTTCACTGGTGAATTTGACCAAACATTGTCTTTTCAATTTACACCTATACTTTACAAACTTTTCAAAAAAAAAAAGCAGAAGAGGAGGAAGCATTTCCCAACTCATTCAATGAGGCCAGTATTGCCCTGGTATCCAAATCGAAGACATCTTAAGAAAATGAAGGGCCCGGCTTGATAGCTCAGTGGATAAAGAGCGCGCTGGGGTACCACATGGGAGGCCCCGGGTTCGGTTCCTGGGGACCTCTCCGAGCGGGCAGACGACCTTGAGAAAGGCAAGCCGTCGTGGGCGGGGCAGAGCCGCTGTGGGCAAGGCAAAAAAAAAAGCCGCCACGGGCAGGGCGGAGCCCCCACGGGCATGGCAAAGTCACCCGTGAAAAAGCGGAGCTGCTGCCTGCAAACCGCCGCGGAAGCCAGGCAGCCCGCAAAAAACATGGAGGACTGCTGCCCGCAAAACATGGAGCAGAGCCGCCCGTGAAAACGGAATGGAGCCACCCTCGAACGGAATGAGCCGCAGCCGCGGAGGGCCGACTCGGTGCATCGCCGCAAAGACAGGGGGAGACAAGTAGCAGACATAGAAAGACACAGAAGAAAGGACACACAGCAAGAGCAAGCAGAAGGGGGGGTGATATGTAATAAATAAAAAATAAATCTTTAAAAAAAAAAAAAGAAAATGAAACTATAGCCCAATATCCCTTATGAATATAAATGCAAAAATTCTCAACAAAATACTATTAAACAAAATCCTTTAACATATAAAAAAGAATTATATATACCATAACCAAGTGGGATTTATCCCAGGAATACAAGAGTGGTTATATGTACAAATATCAATCAGTGTGATATACATTATAATAGAATAAAGGACAAAAACCACATGATTGTCTTATTAGATGCAGAAAAAAAAACATTTGACAAAATCCAACAGACTTTCATGAAAAAAAATTGAGCACTCGAAATAGAAGAGAATTTCATCAACTTGATAAAGGACATCGGTGAAAAACCACAGCTAACATGGTACTCAATGGTGAATGACTGAAAGCTTTCCCCCTGAGTGCGGGAAATAAAAGACATCCAGACTGAAAAGGAAGAAGTAAAACTGTATTTGCGGATGACATGATATGTATATAGAAAATACTAAGGAATCCACAAACATTCTATCAGAACTAATACACAAGTTCATCAAGGTTGCAGGATACAAGACCAATATACAAAAATCGATTATATTTTTATACACTAGCAATGAACAAGCCAGATCTGAAATTAAGAAAACGATTCTGTTTAGAATTGCACCAAAAAACTAAAACACTTAGAAATAAATTTAACAAAAAAAGTTTAAGACTTGTACATTGAAAATTATAAAGCACTGTTGAAAGAAATTAAATATCTAAATAAAAATGTAAAGGCATTGCATATTCATGAATCAGAAAATTCAGTATTGTAAAGATGGCATTACTCCTAAAATTGACCTGCAGATTCAGACGATCCCTATCAAAATCAAAGAAGGATTTAGGGTAGAAATGGACTAAGTTGCTCCTAAAATTCATGTGGAAATGCAAGGGACCAAGAATAATCAAAACAATCTTGAAAAAGAACAAAATTGAAGACTCACTCTTCCCAATTTCAAAACTTACTCCAAAGCTAAAGTAATTAAAATAGTATGTTACTGGCACAGGGATAGGCATATAGACCAGTGGAATAGAATTGACAGTACAGAAATAAATCCTTATATTTATGGTCAACTGATTTTGACACAGGTGCCAAGAAAATTCAATCAGGAAAGAATAATCTTTTTGACAAATAGGGCTGGGACACTGGGTACCCACCTGCTGAAAATAGTTAGACCACTACCTCACACCTACACAAAAATTAACTCAATATGGATCAGAGGCCTAAATATAAGAATTAAATATAAGACTCTTATAGAACAAAACAAAGGGAAATATTTCTAGGACCTTACATTAGGCAATAGTTTCTTAGAATTAACCTCAAAAGCACAAGCAACAAAAGGAAAATAGTAGATAAATTGGACTTCATCAAAATTAAAAACTTTTGTGCTTTGAGGATACTATCAAGAATGTGAAAAGACAACGCACAGAATAGGAGAAAATATTTGCAAATTATATGGCTGATAAAGGTTTAATATCCAGAATATATAAAGAACACTTACAACTGAGAAATAAAAAGACAAACAACCCAATTTTAAAATGGGCTAGGATTTGAGTAGACAGTTCCTCAAAGATGTTATACAAATGGCCAATAAGTACACAAACATCATTAGTTGGTAGGGAAATGCAAATCATAACCACAATGATGTATCACTTCAGACCTACTAGGATTGCTATAATTAAAAAAAAAAAACAGACAATAACATGTGTTGACAAAGATTTGGGAAATTAGAACCTCCATACATTGCTGATGGGAATGCAAAATTGTGCCGCTGCTTTGGAAAACAGTTTGACAGTTCCTCAAAAAGTTTAAAGTTAAACATAGAGTTACCATGTGACCCAGCAATTCTACTCCTACCTATACATCCAAGAGGATAGAAAATACATATCTCCACAAAATCTTATACATGAATATTTGTTGCAGTATTATTCATAATAACCAAAAAGTGGGCATTACCCAAATGCTCATCAATTGGTGAATGGGTAGATAAAATGTAGTCTATCCATACGATGGAATATTATGCAGCCATAACAAGGAATGAAGGTCTTATACATGCTACAACATAGATGATCCTTAAAAACATGCTGAGTGAAGGAAAGCAGACACAAAAGGCAATCTATTGTATGATTCCATTTACATGAAATGTCCTGAATAGGTAAGTCCATAGAAACAAAAAGTAGATTAGTGGTTACCAGAAGCTGGGGGAAGGGAGGAATTTGGGAGAGACTGCTAATGTATATGAGTTTTCTTTGTGAGGTGATAAAAATGGTGTGAAATTAGACTTTAGTGGTGATTGAACAATTTTTTAAATATACTGAAACCACTGAATTATATATTTCAAAAGGGTAAATTTTATTATATGTGAATGATATCTTAATTTTAAAAAGAGTGATTGGGAAATAGGGAAGTTAAGACAGCAAACATCAACAATCATTCTTGGAGTCTGTAAAAAGGAGCAGAGATATGGAATGGTGGCTAGAAAGAGATGTGGGGATAAGAGATAGTTACCTATTTTTTCAATGGCCGCATATAATCTTTATTTCAGAGATGGATCATCTGAGGATCCACAGTCATCCTAGTGTAACAGAAATAGGGTTAATTTGCTTGAATATTAACATTGCTCTTATGTTTTAAAAAGTTTATAATGGTAACATATATATACACATAAAACATAAAATTTACCATTTTAACAATTTTTAAGTTTATCATTCAGCGGCATTAGTTACAGTTACAATGTTGTGCTACCATATAGTAGTCAGGGAAACAGAACCTACAGGATATATATGTAAATATTATGAGATTTATTATAGGAATTGACTGTAGGGACTGGCAAGTATGAATTCTGTAGGGCAGGCTGCAAGGTGGGAACTCCCTTGAAAGTTCTGATGAATTGCCCAGGAGAAGCTGGCTGCCTGAAGGAGAGATAAAAATTATTTCTGACTGCTAAAATCATCTGTTCTCCCTTAAAGGCTTTAAACTGATTGGATAAGACTTATCTCATTACTGAAGGCATCTCCTTTGTTGATTATAGATGTAATCAGCCATAAAAGCAATCAATTGACTAATGACGGAAATCCATGAACTACCTCACAGTGGCAATCAGACCAGTGCTTACTTGACCAAACAACTAGGCACCATAACCTAGCCAAGTTGACACATTAATTTAACCATCACCACCATCCATTACCAAAAGTTTTCATCATCTCAAACAGAAACTCTGTACCCATTAAGCAATAACTCCCCATTCTCCCCTCCCTCAGCCCCTGGTGACCTCTATTTCTACTTTCTGTCTCTACGGATTTGCTTATAGTAGATTTTTCATATAAGTGGAATCTTATAGTAGATGGCCTTTTGTGTCTGGCTTATTTCACTTAACATGTTTTCAAGATTCATCCTATGTTATAATATGTGTCAGAACTCCATTCCTTTTATGGCTGAATAATATTCCATTGTATGAAAGTATCACATTGTATTTATTCATTCATTGGTTAATGGACACTTGGGATGTTTCCACCTTTTGTCCATTGTAAATAATGCTTTTCTGAACATTGGTATACAAATATCTGTTTGAGTCCATGTTTTCAGTTCTTTGGGGTATATATATACTTAGGAGTGAAATTGTTGTGTTAAATGATACTGCTGTGTTTAACTTTGTTTTGCAAACTATGTTTTCCAAAGCATCTGTGCCATTTTACATTCCCATCAGCAATGCATGAGGATCTAAGTGTTCCATATTATTACTAATGCTTATTATTCTCCTTTGAAAAAAAATGCCAACCATCCTAGTGGGTGTGAAGTGATATTTCATTGTGGTTTTGATTTGCATTTCTCTGATGACTAATGATGTTCAAGATCTTTTCATGTGCTTATCATTCATTTGCATATCTTCTTTGGAGAAATAGACAAATAGTCCTTTGCCCATTTTTTCAATTGGGTTGTCTTTTGTTGTTGAGTTGTAGGAGTTCTTTATATATTCTGGATATTAAACTCTTCTCAGATATATAATTTGCAAATATTTTCTCCAATTCTGTGGGTAGTCTTCTCACTTTCTTGATCATGTCCTTTGGTGCACAAACATTTTTAATTTTGAAAAAGTCCAGTTTATTTTTTCTTTTGTTGCTCATGTTTTTGTTGTAAAGTATAAAAATTCATTGCCTAATACAAGGTCCTGAATATATTTCCCTATGTTCTCTTCTAATAATTTTATAGTTTAGTTCTTATATTTAGGTCATTGATCCACTTTGGGTTAATTCTTGCATATAGTGTGAGGTAGGGGTCCAATTTCATTCTTTTGAATATAGATATCCTTTCTCCCAGCACCTATTGAGGAGCCTATTTGTTCCTCCATTGAGTGAACTTGGCATCCTTGTCAAAAATCATTTGGCCATAAATGTGTGGGTTTATTTCTAAATTCTCATTTCTATTACATTGGTCTATATGTCTGTCTTTGCCCTGGTATCACTCTATTTTCATTACTGTAGCTTTGTAATAAGATTTGAAATCAGGTAGTGTGCTGCTTCCTCCAACTTTATTATTCTTTTTCAAGATTGTCTTGGCTATTTGGGTCCCTGGCAATTCCATATGAATTTGAAGACTTCTGTTAAAAAAAAAAAAAAAGGCTGCTGGAATTTTGATAGGAGATGGTTAACTTTTTAATATGGGAGAAATTATAGCGTAGTGGTAAACTAATAGGAATGTTCCAATAGAGTAGGATAAATTTACTATGCATGAGAGAAAAGGAGAGAATTGCTAGAATGATGTTCTGAGTATTGAGAAGGAGAATGGAATTTATTGAACAAAGAAAGCCCTTAGGTAGGAACACAAACACTATAGCTTCAGTGCAAAGTGTAGGTGAGATTGCTGTAAGAGTTAGAGAAGATAAAACTTTTTACCTTGCATTAGGTAAGTCTATAATGACCTGCTATATCACACAGCCTGGATCATATTTATCTTTATACCAACATAGTCATAAAATATAATTTAAAATATTTTTTTAATGGAGGAAGGGGCCCGTGAAAGTAAGCATGCCAAAGACCCATGAAAGTCATAATCTGGCCCTGCCTCCCTGCTCCTAGCTGGGAAAAGAAGCCACAGTCAGTAGGGCAAAAGCTGCAGCCCCCCAGGCTCAGCCTGGTTCACAACCATGAGCCACCCACCTCTTCCCTTTAACTGGAGTCCCTAGAGAGCCAGCTGCAGTTTTACTCCCATCCCTGTTTTGAGGACCAATCCATCTCCCAGCCCTGAGGAAGAAGGCTCTGCTAGGGAGGAAACCAAGGATACTGAAAAATCAGCCCTTAGTTATTATGTTTAATTCTCCAACTGAAGGCCAAATTATTTCTAGAAGAGATGGCACTGCTATATAATACCAGTATTGAGGTCAGATGTTAGGTCTTAGGACCCTTTGGAACTTCACATAGTAAGTGTGTGATAAATATTGGGTGACTGAGTGGCTGAGTGGATGCACAGATGAATTCATGGATGGATGGAAATGCTGAGAATCAGAAGAATCATCTTCAGATGCCTGGACCCTTAAAGACATAAGGCAGGGCCAGTAAATTTTTTCTTAAAATAGTAAATGTTTTCAACTTTGCAGGCCATAGGGTCTCTGTTGCAACTACTCGATTTTGCCATTGTAACGCGAGGGCAGCTACAGACCATATGTACACGATTGGTGTAGCTGTGTTCCAACAAAACTTTGTGGATACTGAAATTTGAATTTCATATCATTTTCATGCACTGCAAAACACTAATACTATTATTTTTAACCATTTAAAAATGGAAAAAACTTTCTTAGCTGACAGGCTATTCAAAGACAGGCAGTGGACCGGACTTGGCCCATAGGCTGTAGTTTGCTGATTCTTGACCCGACCTAGGAATGAGGCCGAGCTTGGGAGAGATGTTCAAATGAAAAGGTCATGGTTTCTACTGAGGCAGCAGGGACCTGGGAGCTAACCAGCTCCTCACTCTAGCAGGGCTTTGGCCTTTCATCCAAGCCTCATCACTGCCTTGATCCCTGAAACAAGCTTAAAACTCCCTTCATCACCATGGTTAAAATGTGTTTTGGCCATCATTCTACAGAGATTCCTGCCCTGTCCTTTATCATTCCAGGAATCCTGACCTAACCAGGCCAAATAGATTTCATGTTCTGCCATGATTTCAAGCTCAACATGTTTAAACTCTTCTTTTTCTTCCTTCAATACAGGCTTCCCATTTTATCTAAGCCACCCAGGTTCAAATCCTCAGGCAACTTTAAAATCTTCCTTCTTCACCACCACCCCCATCTCTGGTTTTCACATCAAGCTACAAAATCTGACCACCTCTATCCCAGGACTAAGGCTGGGTCTGGCAGAGAGAAAACAGTCCTGGGTTCCAGGCCCAACCCTGCCATGAAGTGGTTGGATGATCTCTGAGGTCTCCCTGGGTTCAGGCTCACTGTAAAGATGCTTTAGGAAGTCAGAGAAGGGCTCTATCCCTGGAAACTAAGAGGGCTCAGGAAACATGGCATGCCCTTGCATGGACCTTGAAGAAATAGAATCTAAACTGGAAGCACCTGAAAGGCTTATATAATTGGGATGTTGGCCTTCTAATTCTCTGATTTATTGTTCTTCCTCTTCTCAGTGCCTTTTGTTAAGGATTAGTCTCCCTATATTAGATTTTGATGTTACTATGCATTATTATAAGCAGGAAGTCACTTAGGAAACGTAGCCATAGCTTTTGGCACCTGTTACTGCTAAATACTAGCATTTAAAAATTTTATTCATTTAACTGAAAAGGAACATACAATTCTCTTGGTATTGTAGCCTGTCTGAAATGAAGGAGAATGGGTTGGCAGCACAAAGAGGTAATTTAGCCAGAATTCCTGTGCTCTGTACTTGAGCTATAAACAGGGTTTTCATAAGGGCCTTGTGCACTTTTAAACTTTAATAACTCAGGTTGTGCGTGTTAGAGAAACAATCTGTAAACGGTACTCAAAAGTAAATGTATTAAAGTTTAGGACAACTACATTACACAATTGCACACAATATGTACTCATTTTAGATCCTGTGACAAATGAAATATGGCCAGCAGAATTGAAGTTCATGACAGCTCTAAGAAGAAAATTGAATTTGCCTTTAAATTCCATTTATGGTTTACTATCATGTCTCCCTCGTATGCTTTTTGAAGTTAAAAGTTTAAAAATGGCACAAAGACTTTATAAAGATCCTATACTTGAATTCAGTGATAAGTGTAGTCAGAGAGAACATCACACCGTCTCTTAGCAAAGATAATATACCTGCTTACTTTGGTTGCTTTTTAAAACAGCCTCTGAAATAGAAAGTCTGGTGAGTCTCCTCAGTTAGCACAACTCAGTAAACAAGAACAATAAAACAGACCATCTGAAACAGGCATCTAGTTCTAGGCTTTGCCAAATGCTTGGCTGAGTGATTCAGGAAAAATCAGTTCTCTCTCCTGTTCAGGATTTTTTCATCTGGTGCTAAAAAATAGGATTAATTGGACCACGAATTAAAGGACACGTCATTTTTATAAACTTATGTGGTGTGTGTGTGGGGGGGGGCTTATTTATATTTTCCCATTTAAAAGTCTGTTCCAATGTATCTCACTTATAGGACAAAACACTAGGAAAAAGCACAAAGCAAATGGAGTGTTACTATTTTCTGCTTTTTCCCAAAAGAGGAGGTTGCAAAATCAGAGCCCACAAGCCTACCCCCAAAAATCTGGGTGTGTACATTTGAGAGGAGAAGAAGAATGAGGCTTCTCTTGAAGTCCTTGCTGAATACATAGAGTGGAGAGCAGGGACAGAGTTGCACAATTTGTAAATTGCTTTGGCTGGTCTCCGTGCGCTTTGCAAAGTGATTAATTTCCTGTATTTGGTCAAGATAGAGGAAAATTGGGCATGCACAAATTTGATATGGCTTTTGATTAGAATAATTTATCAGACAAGTAGGTAAGGAGCCTTTTCATGCCTAAGACCAAGGCCGGCCCGAGAAAATGGTATAGTCCAACCATGTTCATATTCCCAAGCCTCCTCTTTGGGAAACCTTTTTTCCACCTCATTGCTTTCTTTCCTTCCTGGAGGGCACCAAGAGTTCTGCTCAATCACAACCTTCTTCTTAAAGGAATCGGATAAACATTTTCACATTGAAAATGTGAAAGTTGCTATTAACTCCCCCAGGGATTTTGCATTTTAACAGAAGCCAAATTCAAGAGATAAGCCACTGATTTCAAGCCACCCTGATGTTGGACAAGTATATAAGGGAAGTGAATGCAAAGGGGCAGGGAGGCTTCTCAGAGTCCTGAAATTCTGGAGGAGGCAGTCCTCTTTCGGGCTAATTTCATAGCCATTAGGCTGTACCTGAAGTCAGCTAAAGATTGCAGATAGGGTTTTGGAGACAGTCTGGAAATGCAGATTTTGGGGTAACCTGATGGGCTTTAATATTTGGAAAAATGGGGATGACAATGCTCCTCTGAAGTTTTTTTCTTGGCAGTACTTAGTTAAGGCTGTAGAAACTTGAAAAGTTGTAGAAGCAACTAATACTTGAATCACTGTTGACTGAAGAATAGACAGTAGGGCCCTGGTCTCTTAGTTCAGGACTGGAACATGAGGGACCCTCAAAAAGAAAGGATTTACTCCACTTAATGGAACTTAGCCAGACTCAGAAGTATTCTATATTGGAGTGTGTTTTTGCAACTTTGAAGGCATAAAATGGAAAAATTCATCTATGCTGGTCCTGGCTTTAAACGATTTTGTTGAAGGTTCTCCAAGTTTTGTAGAGTCTCTTCAAAGTGAAAAATTTTGGACTACTGAAATGTATCGTTGCCTCTGTCCCATTCTGGCTTGCCTTACGAACTTTCCCAAAAATGTTGTTATTCATTGTATTGTTTCTTTGTTAATGGTAATGGTTTTGCACAATCTCTCTAAATTCTCTTGGTTGGCCAATTTTAGATGCAATTGCCCCCTCTTTCTGAACAGCGCAGGCAGCCAGGGTGTCTCAGCCAGAACAGTCCCAGTTTAAATGGAGCATCAATCAAAAGGGCAAAAGCCAGAGCTCTTTCTTCAAGTTCTCAACTGTCATTTGGGAGAAAGAGAACAATTAATGTATCATCTTGGACCCACGCCATATTGCCCTCATAGAAAAAAAAGCTTTCAGAAGGCTTAGGGCAACATTTAAGCATTCAGAATTTTTTGTTGTTGTTGTTACATATCCCCCCCTTTCTGCTTGCTGTTGCTGTGTGTTCATTTTTGTGTTCTTCTATGTCTGCTTTTTTTTGTCTCTCCCCATTGCGGCGACAGGCCAAATCAGCCCACTGCGCAGGCGGCTTGCCCCACTTGTGGGCAGCTCTGTTCTGTTTCGAGGGTGGCTTAGCTCCATTTTTTCGCAGGCAGCTCGGCTCTGTTTTGCGGGTGGCTCAGCTCCATTCGCGGGCGACTTGCCCTGCCCATGGCGGCTTTTTGCCCTGCCCATGGTGGCTTTTGCCCCGCCCACGGTGGCTTGCCCCCCAAGGGGGACTGCCCACTTGGAGAGATCCCCGGGAACCGAACCAGGGGCCTACCATGTGGTGTACCAGCGCCCTATCCACTGGGCTACAGCCAGGCCCCAGAATTT
>PVKH010017981.1:0-15269 GCA_004027955.1 Chaetophractus vellerosus | reverse complement strand
CACACCAGGTTTAAATGAAGGCTATATTGGTTAGCAGAGTCACACACTTAAACTGGAGAACTCAGCTGCTGGCCTTCTCCAGCTCTCTGACCATACTCCTGGTGCACATTCTGTCAAAAGATCTCTGGCTCCAGGTGGGCAACCCAAAGGTTAATTCTGCAGTTTAAAGTGATTTACCCAATGTAAGGCAACAGAACCAGTTCTAGCAGCAAGGTTTTTTGTTTGGTTTGGTTTTCACCCTTTTCCCTTGTACCCACCTTAATCAGAATAATATTAGGAACTTCTGCTACTTAAAGCTAAATCAGACCCCAAGACTAAGCACTTGAAGTTATGATTTCTTCTTCTGAGGGTTTTGGAATGATTAAAATTTCTAAACATTATAATTACAGAGAAGTTATTTCTTAAAGAAAAGTGTATGTGTATATATTTTCAAGTGTTTATCAGTATAGAATATTTTTAAATCTTTAACTTTGATTTTGTATAAAATTAAATGAATTTTGCTTTAAAGGAGTGGGGACAGTTACTAAGCAAAGTAATTGAAATGTGAGGAAAATAACAAGAGAAGGAAAGGATGTGCCTATATTCACCCATTCATTTAAGAAATGTTTATTGAGGGATTGCTGTGTTACAGATGCTGGAAATTCATCTCTGGAAAAAATTAAGTTCCTTCCATTCTAAAGCTTATATGCTACTGTACAATGTGCAGTGTTTTAAATGTGTAAGTGCTATGGAAAAAAATAAAGTGGAGTGACTGGGATAGGGAGCATGGGGGCTGGGGAAAGGCATTGGGGAGGGGGACACTTATACAGGATGGTTGGGGAAAGCCTCAGTGCTAAGGTGAGATTTGAGGAGAAACCTGAAGAGAGCAGCATAGAAGCAAGTCACATGGTTATCTGGGGCCAGAGCTTTTCCAAGCAGAGGAAGCGGCAAGTGCACAGGCCCCGAAGTGGCCGCATGCTTATCCTAATCAAGGACTAGTAAAGAGGGCTTTGTGGCGAGGACTGGGTGAGGATAGGGGAGAGCAGGTCCCCATGGTGCTGGGAGGCAGACAATGTAGGTGTCTGTAGGCTCTGAGTGAGATGGAGGCCATGAGAAGATTTTGAGCAGACCTGAGAAGTGATGTGATCAGATTGTTTTTTTAAAAGAATTACTCTGGCTATTTTGTTGATTACAGACCAAGGTCAGGGGAATTTGGAAGGGCAGAGGTAGGACATTTGGTTAGAAGACCTTTGCAGGTGAGAAAGAATGGTGGTTCAGAGCAGAATGGTAGCAGTGGAAGTGGTGAAAAGGGGGCCGATTCTGAAAGTATTTTGAAGCCAGGTTCAGCCAAAGAGGATTTGCTGATGTGTTGTGGGATGTGAGAGGCAGGGGGAGTCAAAGATGACCCCCAGATTTTAGGGCTGAGCAACCGGAGCATGGAGCTATCATTTACTAAAATGGGGACCCTGGGTGGAAAAGTTTGAGGGAGTTGGTGGTTTGGAGAGATCAAGAGCTCGTTTGGGGTATGATGAATTTAAGAAACCAATTCAACATGCAAGTGGAGATGATGAGCAGGCAGTTGGATAAAAGAATCTGGAGTTCAGGGAGAGGAGGTCCAGGCTAGAGATATAAATTTCAAGGTTACCATCCAAGAGGTTGTATGACATTTCCAAAAGAGTGAGTTTAGATAGAGATGCAATCTGTGCACTGAGTCTTGGATGTTCTAGTGCAGTTCTGTCCAGTAGAACTTTCTGTGATGATGGGCATGTTCTAGGAACTGTGCCATCTGTCCAAGACAGAGGTCACTAGACATGTATGGCCACTGAGCACTTGAAATATGACCACTGCAACTGAAGAACTGAGGTTTTAATTTTTTTACATCTAAACAGCCACTTGTGGCTAGTGGCTGCCTTATTAGCACAGCATCAGTGCATAGAGGTGGGAGAAATGAGGAAGAACCAGCAAAGGAGAAGCTTGTAATATAGGGAAAGAGCCAAGAGAGAATATTGTCATAGAAGACAACTGCATTGAATATTGCGAGGGGATCTAGTATGATGAAGATGGGAATTGAACTTGGAATTTAAAAAGGTATAGTGTAGCTGTTTCAGTGGCATGGGAGAGACAAAAGCCCAATTGGAGGGTGTTCAAAGGAGAATAAAGAGGAGAGAGAAATTGTAGACTGCAAGTCTGGACAACTCTTTCAGGGAGTTTTGTGGTTGCCTAGGGAAGTGAGAGTGAATGGACTGGGGAAATAAAGAGGGTGCCAACCAGTGCCAAGGCCACACTTGGGGTCAGTGGTCATGAATTTAAAGTGAGATCAATTAATATGGTTGTATGTTTTTCCCCAGCCACACACAGCAGCCTGGGAGCAGCACAGAGTAGCAAAGAGCTGGATTTTATCCAGTTGGGATTTGACCAAACTTGTGTGAAAGATTGCACGTGAGATGAAGTGAGAGAGATGGTGGTTATAATGATGGACTATGGAGTCTAAGATGTGTAAAGAGAGAAGGGATGGCAAACTGGCAGTGAGGGATGGTAAAATGGTAAAAAGTTTATGGTTGGGGGCCGGCTGTAGCCCAGTGGATAGGGCACCGGTTCACCACATGGGAGGCCCCTGGTTCGGTTCCCGGGGACCTCTCCAAAGTGTGCAGACTGCCTTGAGAAGGGCAAGCCGCCGTGGGCAGGGCAAAAAAAAGCCACCACGGGCAGGGCAAGGCCACCACGGGCAGGGCAAGTCACTCGCAAACGGAGCAGATCCACCCGTGAAGCGGAGCAGAGCCACCTGCACGGTGACCTGACTCAGCATGTTGCCGCAGCGGGGGGAGACAGAGCAGACACACAAGAACGCAGAGAAATGAACACAGCAAGAGCAAGCAGAAAGGGGGGGATATGTAACAAAAAAAAAGTTTATGGTTATTGCAGTTGAAGAATTTTTGGAATCAGGGTACTAGAGAGAATAAGCTGGAAAGGTTGCACAAGATGGTTGGAGAGTGGGAAGCTTAAAGTTGAAATTATTCAGGGTGTGAAATTGTTGGTAATGGCAAGATAGAACCATGGGATTAGCTAACTGAGGTAGATGGAGAAAGAAGTCAAGAAATTTAGAAGCCAAGATTTAAGTTTTTGGTTTTTTTTTTTTAAGATTTATTTTATTTATTTATCCCCACCCCCTCATTGTTTGCACTTGCTTTGTCTGTTCGTTTTGTTTTGTTTTGTTTTGTTTCTTTAGGAGGCAGCGGGAACTAAACCTGGGACCTCTGATGTGGGATGGAGGTGCCTGATGGCTTAAGCCACCTCTGTTCCCTGCTTTGTTGTGTCTCTCATCATGTTTTTTTCCTTCTTGTGCCTCTTGTTGCATCATCTTGTTGTGTCAGCTTGCCACACCTGCCCGTCACGCCTGGGAGGCACCGGAACCTGAACCACGGACCTCCCGTGTGGTAGGTGGGAGCTCAATTGCTTCAGCCACATCTGCTTCTTGACATGTGCAAGTTCTAATCCCTGGTCCTGTGGGTTGCAAATCATTTTTAAACAGGACTTTTAAAGACAATTTGGTGAAGGCTAACTGAATAAGGGTGGGTATTAATCCAGTGTGGCCAAAGTCAGTCAGTAGAAACCAGAGGAAAAGCCAGAGAAGGAGAGAGAAAGATGGCCATGTGACAGGGAACCTCAGGGTTGACAGCAAGCCAGCACCAGAACACTACAGACTCAGAGAAAGCATGGCTGGGCGCTGCCTTGATGTTGGACTTCTAGCCTCCAAAACTGTGAGACAGTAAATTCCTGCTGTTTAAGCCAACCCATAATGTGGTATTTGTCATAGCAGCCATGGCTAAGACCAAGCGATAGCCAAGTTCCTGTTAGAGCAAGATGGTGAAAGGAGCGTTCAGGGAAGAGGGCCAGGTGGAAGGGTTTAATGGATTGGGGGAGGAGTAGGAGATGAGGGGGATGTACAGAGCTGTATAGGAAGGCGATTCTGAGAAAGAGATATCTGCGAGCCAAAGGGGTGTAAACAGGAGTAAAATGCACATTGGTACTTGATGGTCTCTAAGACAGATTGTGGTGGTGAGGCTGTTCGTGTTTGCAAGCAAGCGAGGAAGAATTCTTACCCAGAGCACAGAGATTTCTTGTGTCTTTGGTCTGAGAGCAGAAGGGAGTGGGGGATAGGAGGTCTTATGAAGAGGATGTGGGTCATGAAGGAAATCTCGTCCAAAATTACGGAATACTCCCAGAGAGCCTGCATCCCTTAACCTGCTCTTTCTAAGCCTGAAGCGGTTAAGCTTCAACTCCTCGTTAAGTTCAATTAGCTCCACTTCTCCAGGGTGGAGTTGGTCCTGTGCTGTGCTCAAGTGTTGGAGCAAGGAGAATGGTGCTGGTGTCGGTACTGGCTGGCATATATGGTAGGTGATTGGCAAGTCCTCCTCCTTCAGCTCCCTCTTGAATTTCATTTCCTCTCATACTGAGGGAAACCGGGTCTTTCTATTGGCATTAGTATGCCAAAAGTCAAAGGTACCTTTTCCTTTCAAACCTGAGAACCCGTAGTTCTCAAAGGAAATGAGCAGATCTGGGTCCGTTCTTCTCCCCTAACTGCTCACCAGTGCCGGCTTCATGGACGTGTATCCTGGGTAGTTGTATAGGGACCGTGGACTTAGAAGGGTCCCAGTCTTGGTTTAACGTTCTGCTGTCGCCATCATGAAATTCTTACTAATTTTTGAACGAGGGTCCTCACATTTACATTTTGCGTGGGGTCCTGCAAATTATGTAGCCAGCCCTCTTCCCATTCCAACTCCTAAAAACAAAACAAACAAAACAAAAATTAAATAAATAATGGTGAAACATGACCATGGAGGAGTCAAATCATTTGATTTATCATCCCAGCCACATGTCAACATTTCAGTGATGAAGGGCATTTTGAAAATAATGAAAAACACCTTAGCCATGCCATTTGTAAGTAAGAAAATAATCGAGTGCATTAAAAACCATATGAACTCCCAATTTTTAATCATATTTCTTTCAGCATGAAGAATTAGCCTCAATTTCAGAAAGATTCTTCATTTATTGTCATTACCCCTGTGCATTAATAAATTGAAAACCTGAAAGTTTTTCCTAACTCCGAGTGAAGCACAACTGAATTATTATTGTCCATGACAAAGACAGCATTGAATCCTTCCTTGAGAGCATTTCTTGGCGGGGTGGTAGGAGTTCATTGTTTCTGCAGGAGACATTGCCTCTTGTGTGGGCACCTGAGATCCATAGCCTCAGGGTAAGGAAGAGAAACAGGGCAGGCAGGCATACCAGACTGAGCTGTTTATCTTGAGTCATTTGGCCTGGAGTAGGATGTATACCTGCCTCCTTCCACTCCGTCTCCTCTCAAAGCTGGGAAAGGTTTGCAAATACAACTATCAAATTAAGATTATGGTGACTCATGCTAAATGAAGAGTCCACCTGGGCTTTCTGTTTCAGCACTGCCAGACCTGTGCTATGTGTACTCTTGACCTGGATTCAGGATTAATTTGTCACCAAGACAAGGCATGCAAGTGCCCAGAGTACTGAAACCGCGGTTGTTCCTTTTCTGTGAAAACCACGGTCGGTGTTGATGCTGTAACAAGGAACATGGTAAATATCGTCTACAGAGCAAGAGCATTTGGATTAGAGAGAGACTCAGGTTACACCCAGCATTTCTTCTTCTAACATTAGAATACTTTCTGGAAAACCACAACCTAAATTGCAGGTTACTTCCTGTTTTTAGCTGTCATGTTTGTTTTTTTGTTTTTCTCTATCTGAGAAAGCAAATGTTGCTGGATTTTCTCTAGGTTCTTGGCTAAGCTACAAAAAATGTATTTTAAGTGCAAGCCAGTTTAGTCCAGTAATTTATTAAGGAAGGGAGGCAAGAGAAATGGGAGGAAATAACAGATTATGGGTCCCAGCTAGGGAAGAAAGGGGCTGAAAAGATATAAAGAGGGCTGTTTTACAGACTACAGTTCCCCACTACAGATGACAACATGCCCAGGCTTACTTGCTTGTTGTTCCAGGCAAGGGTAAAAGGCAAGAACAGGGCGTTGTGATTTCCGCTCACTTTTTGAAACATTAGTTATTCTGCCCCTTTGCTAATGTCGGGGGAGGAGTCCCAGTTGTTTGCTGTTTTGATTGGTTATCCCACCCATCAGTCCCCCCAGAGGGCCCAATGATAAGGCCCTTGGAGAATATCTGGGGCTTCTCCTGGCTTCTGCAGGAAATCTTGTTTAATGGGGATTTTCTCAATGGGGGTTCTCACAGGTTCTTCCAGCAGCCATCTTGTGGGGTATTCCTGGCCACGTGGTTTTCCTGCCAGGTTCCAGATCCGTCTATTGATTCCTAATCTAGCCTGCCTCACAAAGATGCTCAGTATTTCTTTTTTTTTTCCTTTTTTTTTTTTTTTTTTTTTTGCCTTTTTTCTCCAACCTAAACCTCTATGGTAGGCAGGCAAATTTTAAAGTATTAGTCTTTCACAACCCAGTTCATCTTCCTACTGGTCATTTCAACACACATTATTATTTTAATTAGGAAACTGTTAGCAGAACACTCTGGGCTTATAGGTTCTTGGCTATGTTGCATAAAGGAATTTAAGGACATGCCATAGGGTAGGCAAAGGAATAAAGAGTTTATTAAGAAACAAGAACAGAGATAGTACACACCCAAGGCATGGGTGTGGGCTTGCTACAGGGTGAGATGCACAAGGTGGGGCCCCAGGGAGGGTCTTTTCAGGCCCTTCCTCCTGCCTTCCTCATGTTGGGCAGGGGCCCCAGCTGTTCACTGTTCTGATTGGTTGCCTTACAACCCCCACTTCCCCATCAGCTTTCAGGGGACCAATGAGGAGGCTTTTTCTGTTTGGAGTTTCCGGAGCTTCTTTTGAGCCTGGGAGTTTTAAAACAGGACCTTGTGACCAGGATCTTGGCGGACTTTTCAGCTGGAAGGGTTATGGTTTTGTTCTCAAGGAGATGCCTCCCCCCAGGGGAGTCTAGGCAGGGTGTGGATGGGGGAGTGGGTGTCCCAGCTGTTACAGCTTTATTCTGACCACTGCCTTCCCTCATTCCCTATACTAACCTGCCTCAAAACTAGGGATGCTTTATCATTCCTTAAAAATTAGAATTCTGACATTGTACACTACTTAGTAGCCTTCTTTTGGGTGTGCAAGTTGGCAAAATCCACCTTTTGCTTATATTGTCAGGTGGTCCCCTGGAAATTAAACAAAAGGCATCTATTTGAGAAGGGAAAAAGAAACACTCAACTGTTTTTTTTTCCTTTGGATTTTTAAATTAAATTGGGGCAGCCGTCTAAGTTAAGGCAGCTTAGTAAGTGCTAACCTTACTTGGGGAGCTGTAAATGATTATTTTGCCCTCAGGTCCAGCTGGCACAGTCCTGTCCCTGAGACAAATCTGCCATGTCATGGGGTTCCCTTTGAGGCTGCCAAAGCCACGGTTCACAGTGAAAAAGGAAATACAGCCAAAAGTCTCTCCAGGCTTAACTGGCAAGCCGGCAGTCAGACACTGAGCCCAGGTGAGGCTCCACCCGCTGACTTTAGAGTAAGTGACCCCTTGACCCCCTTTGCACAGTGGTGAATTAAATTAAAGACAGTTGATTGCAGGCATGCTTCTGCCCTGGATCCCAAGGCCTCAAAGTAAGGGAACTTCTTCTCAAGGATTTCATTCATTCATTCATTCATTCAAATATTTGTTGAACACCAACTATGTGCTCAATGCTAGAGAAATGGTGGGCATGACAGATATGGTCCTTGCTCTTTTGTGGAACATACAGTTTAGTGGAGAAGTTCAACATTACAAATCCCACAAATTGTTACACACCGTGGTAAGTGCTTGGAAAGAAAACATAGCATGATGTGCTAAGTGAATTTAATGCACAACCTTATTTAGACTGGAGATAAGAAAGACCTTTGGCTTCAAATAAGAGAAGTTACACTGTGAAGGGGAAGGGGTATCCAAGTTGAGAAAGTCCCCAAGGCAGAAGAGGGTTTGGCTTTTCCAGGAAACTGAATGGTGGCCGGTATGGCTGGAGTTTAGTGAGCAAGACTGCAAAGGGGTGAAAAGGAAGTCTGAAAGGTAGCTTAGAGCCCGTAGCAGCCTTAGGGATTTGAGATTTCATCCTAAATGCTGTGGGAAACCACAGAGAAGCTTCCAGCCAAGACGGTGACATAATATGAATTGTTTTTAGAAGTACTTTTAATTCACAAAGGGTAAGGCTGCAAGCCCCTAATTTTCACAACAATTTGGAAATCAAATCAAGAAACATGAAACTATTAGAACTATTGAATCAGGGATAGCCAGGTGAGTGCATGGGGATAAATTTCCTTTAAAAGAATTTCTGATCATTTTGCACCATTTAAAATTACAGTCAGAGGTCTGATTGCCTTGCAGTGACAACTTTGCTGAAGAAATTTCTTTTGTCCATTTGGAAAGTGAATTTGATTTTTAAAAAAAACCTCAAAACAAAACAGTAGCCTAAACCACCAGTTGTAAGTTTCCACGGATGTCTGCTCAGCAGATGTTTGCCTTTTTAGCTGACGACTATTCACAGTTATGCTGGAAGTTAGTGATAGAAAGACGGACTCCTCAGTGTTGAGGCATAATGGGCCGGGTTTATTTTCCTAGGTGTGTGTGTTTGCTTTGATTGAATGTTGAGTGAAGCATGCCAGCCTACAGCCCCTCATCCTCCTCAGAGACGAGGAGAGGGGCGCGGCACCAGAGTGAGGGAGATAGGTTTGCAGCCACAAGGTTATTCTTAATAACTAAGGAAAAAGTCCAAGCACCTAGGATAAGTGAGCATTTTGTTGGACCAGTTGCTGTGTATGAAAAGAGGCTCCTTTTGCTAGTTACAAAGGAAAACTGCTTTAAATTAGAGAGTTTTAGAAGATTCCGGAATAAGCTGCAAGATTAACTTCACTGCTTATGGTTAATCCATGACTAATTTTAACCCTCTTTTCTAAGAATAATGAGTTCACCCATTGTCCTGTCCACTGTTCTGAGTAGTGTAATTTCCTAACCAGTACTTTTATGCTCTGAAAGAATTTGTTTTTAAAAGAGGAAGAACTTTCTTAATGCAAAAGCTTTAAGATAAAGGAAGCTAATGAGCCTTCAGAAAACTTTTTACACCTGCGTATGTTGTTCTACTCTTCAGCAACTAAAATAATTTGAACACCTCTTCTGAAGGAATGAGAATGAGAAAAGATTGTAAAATCAGTCTGTGTTGCTGCTTAAATAACCCTGGAAAAGCTGGTTAGAGAATATACCTGAAGAGACTCTTATGAACTAAATTTCATTGTAACTAACTAAAAGCATTTTAACACAAGTTCTTTATAACACCACCAATGACAAAAATAAGAGCAACTAAGGAATTGTAATAGTTCCTTAGAGGTTATGTTAATAAAGTTTAATCATAAAAAATTCTATCTCTGACTTCTGTTCAGTTCAGTTTATAGAAAAGATGTGCTCCATAAATTATGCTTCTTTTCATCATTTTACTTAATCCTATGAAATAAATCTTTTGAAAAGAATAACTTTAATATTCATATTTTCCATGAGAGTTTTCAGTAGATAAAAAAATTGGTTAAAAATATATTTAAAATCACTTAAAAGTGTCTTCTCCCTAAAGTTATTTCTTTAGTGGTTTCCCTGTTACTTTTATGGTTAATGGAAAAATTATTACAAGTCAGCTTCAGATTTTCCAGATTAATAATGAATTAAATTACCTAGTATGTTTAGTTTTTGAAATTTGTTTTTCATGATCAATGTAAAAAGTAAAATTCATCTATGCTTTTGTTAACATATAAGGAAGGTATTGAAGGTATGGCATGAAACAAAATCTAGTATATTTTGCTGACTCACCCAATATAATATTATATACTGTGAGATTACTTTTTTAGTTGCTGATTTGGAAACCTCACAATATAAAATTAACTTGATTTTAAAAGATAGCCACATGAATGCCTAGAAGTGGTAGTGTGGGGGGAGATAAATGAAAGTTTATGAATCAACCATTTGCTAGATTAGGAAATAGATGCTCATAGATATGAAGCAGTTGCCCAAAGGAATACACCTAGTCAGACGCTTAATTAGTCAAGCCCAGAACCCAAGTCTGTGACTTCTGGGCCATGACTCTCTTACCTCCAGAACCACCAAAGATGGCCTAGTTTGTAACTTTGGATGTATTAGTGTTGATGTTAGCTTTATGCTTTTTTTTACTGATTTAACTGAAGATTTATATGTATATATGTTATAATTATTATTTTAAAATCTTTGACATGACAATAAGACAATGGATCATACCTTTAACATTATTTTTGGTTTTGAATCCTAGTCTTGGTTTGAACTGTTTAAAAACACAATTGTCCACTAGAGGTCACCTTTCTTCAAGAAGAGGGTCAATCAGCCACCTTCCCTAATACTCTTTTAACCTGATTTTATATCAACCATTTCATCATGGAAAAAATGAACAGCCTTTTTTTGTTGTCAGAGTTTCTATGTATTACTTTACCTAAATGCACACACATTGATAGGTAAGGCTATCTGGTCTACCAAAAGACCTGGAGAGAAAAAGGGGAGGGCATCCCCACTTCCCCTCCTTGACTCAACATACAGACCATTTGGAAAGTCTTGTGTTAGCCCTGGGAAATTTATAGTTTTTCACTTTTTCTGCCACTGCTTTCTCTGATTCCAAAGGCTGGGAAACAGACTATAAAAAATGGTCTTTTAAACAATGCCATACATTTGGGATGAAACCTGGTAGATGTCCCCCAAATTTACCTATGAGTTAGTTACTATTTTTAGAATTTCAGTCAACCTTGGGCAGAAAATACTATGGGAAGGGGAACAGGTTTATATCCAATAAACAAGAATTCCAGATTCCACTGAAAACTAAACCATCTCATTATTATCCTAATGATTGAGTGAGAGGAAGGCTACCTGTGACTGCACCTGTGAAATCTAACACATTAGATTTCAAACCATATCTGTAGAAAACCAAGGGTGCAGGGGATATATTTAGAGGTCAGTTTGCACCTATCTCTTTCTCCTTTTTTGACACCAACATAGTAATTCATCCTGTCAGGTTAGTCTTTACAGTCCTCAAAAATAGTTGAACTTGTAAATGTGTTATTGATCTTGAAGGCCTTACTCTGTACTGGCCTTTCTGAACTATTCATGTGTGTACATGTCCAAGCAGGAAAAATTATCTGAGTTGCCCAAGAAGCCAAACTCAGTGAAATGCCAGGCTAGGGTCAGACACATCTGTTCGGCATGTTCTCTCGTCAAGCCTAGTAATGGATTATGCAATGACAAGTAAATGCCCACCCAATATATCAAATGGTAAGGTCTTGCTATAGATTGATTGCCTGTTTAGTTTGGGAGCTTTGGCTTTTGGGTTATTTAGTTTATGGAAAGAAATGTGAGCAATTCCTATATATTGTTAGTAAATCAATTTTGAAACAAATTCCTTACGACTTTACTTTCAATCTTCTAGATATGTTTAATGACAAATATCTGGCTTACAGCATAAACTTTTTTTAAGATTTTAAAAATTTATTTATTATATATCCCCCCCTTTCTGCTTGTTCTTGCTGTGTTCATCTTTGCGTTCTTCTGTATCTGCTTGTCTCTCCCCGCTGCGGCGACCCACCGAGTCAGCTCACCACATGGCGGCCTGCCCGCTCGCGGCGGCTTGCCCTGCTCGCAGGGGCTTGCCCTGCCCGCGGCGGCTTGCCTTCTCAAGGCGGTCTGCCCATTCGAGGAGGCCCCAGGAACCAAACCCGGGGCCTCCCATGTGGTAAACCGGCGCCCTACCAATTGGGCTACAGCCGGCCCCCCCAGCATAAACTATTAAAAAGAACTGTTACCATTTACAACTACTTATCTGTATGAAACTGGATTCTTTTGATGTGGCAGAACTAAACAAGGCACAGAAATTAATGTAAAACTACAGTTGAAATAAGACTGCAACTGACATGTATAAATTCTATTCTATTTTCAAATGTTTGTATATAACAGAACAGCCTCATGTTCTCCTTGAAGGATATAATAAAGTATTATAAATTTGAACTCATTAAATAATTTTAACTGGATAAAATCACTTTTGATTGATTTGCATATTTGGTTTCATTTGAAAAGCAGATTCTAATACTTAAAAAGGGGGGCAAAAGTAAAGACCATTGGTTTACACTAATACTTTGCTCAGAAAAAATTTTTTTAAATATACCTTGAAATAGCAAACATAAGTATATCCAGGGTTAGAATAGTCAAAACTTCTGAATAAATTAGTTTATCTAGTGCTAATGTTCTCGGGTAAGTTTCTTATTTAAAAATTTAAAGGAAAAAAAATTATAACCTATCTTCATTTGTCTCCTTCTCTCACTTCCCCTTTCTGGGCCTTAGAAGATTGCTGGAAGAAGTGAGGAAATACCCTGATTAAGTCTAATACCCTCTAGTAATAAGAATAATATCCTCTCCTGTTGCTTCTGTTCCTCATTTATAGTGTGGGAGATAACCTTGATGCAGTGGTAGACTCCAAGTCTGCTACCAGATTTGCTATCCCAGGGGTCACAGGACAGAAATGCTCACAGACCAAATTAAGATACTCAAATCACACACTTAATTAAATTAAAATACAACAAGAAGCAAAGGAAAGAAATGGGATGGGTTGACTTACTTAGGTTATGGTACAAAAGGGTGGAACGAGTGTACTACCTGAATTTTCAATTATGCAATATTTATATGTCCAGACTCTCTGCCGCAACAGCCTTCTCTGTTGATGATACGGTTATGAACTAGAGTTGAGGTTTGAGGAAGGCCAGTGAGATAGAAGGTGTCTGTTGTGTTGATACACAACTCGCTTTATCAGAAGGTCACAGGGGCAAGTCCCCTTGGCCTCTCCATAGCTCATCCTTAGCCTAATGAGTAACTATGGATTGTATTTGCATTTCTTGGGCATATTGTATTTGCATTTCATGGACCCAGAATGGGTGTCACCAATGGGCAGTCAATTTACAAACTAATAAATATTGAGTGCTTCATCTGCCTCAGGTTATTTAGTGTGTCATGTATATTAGTCTTTCTATCCCTTTCATAGCTCAGCACACATATGCTCTACTTACTTGATCTAGGTCTATTCCTGGGTTACTAAGTTATATATCTGTACTTACCACATCTCATGAATTCTGTCTATGTCTAGTTGCTCATTCATTATCTAAATTTAACACATCTTATGCATTTCACTTATGTTTTACAAGCTACTACAGACATACTATCTATACTTATATCTTATGAGTTTGAGTTTTTCTTGTTTATAACAAACTGAATATTCTGAAGTATTACAGCAATACCCATTACAAATCCCTTGTGAAAGCTTCCCCCACAGTGGTCTCACCTCTGGCCACATTCCAGCCAGCCTCCCTGCCCTCGGGATCTTAACCTCCAGTCTGCTCCTTTAAGGACCAAATCAAGGCTACCCATCCATCTTCCCCCTTCTCCACCACAACCTCCTCCTTACTGGTGTTTCTGTGTAACTTCACTCACCATGTCTTCAGTTTGAATGTGGAGTGAATGCTTATCATATGTTCCTAATCCAACTCTTCAAGGACCTGGGTTTTACAGTTATTTTCTACTCACCATCCTCAATTTCTTTATTCTGGCTGGCTTCTTCCCTGCTGCCTGCCAGTATGGTTGGGTCTCCCTATCTTAATCAGACACAACAACCACCTCTTTATTCCATAATTCACTCAGGCTACCATCTTAACTCCGCTTCATCAGCAGACTTCTTTAGAATCCACTTTCTCTGCAGGCCCTCAACTCCTTAACCACTTATAATCTGGTTTCCACATCATTATGGATTGAATCGTGTCCCCCATCAAGACATGTTCAAGTCCTAACCTCTGGTCCTGCATATAGGAACCCATTTGTAGAAAGGATCTTTGAAGATGTTTTTAGTTAAGGTGAGTCACAGCTTAATCCAATGTGATTGGCGTCCTTATGACCAAAGGAAATTTGGACACAGTAGGAGACATGAGAAAAGAGATGGCTATGTGACGGAGGCAGAGATTGAGTGATGGATTGCTTGTAAGCCACCCTGGAACTCTGCACCCTTCAGAGAAAGCATGTTCCTGCCATTACCTTGATGCTGGACTTCTAGCCTCCAAAAGTGAGAAAATAAATTCCTGTTGTTTAAGCCAACTAATCTATGGTATTTAATAAAGCAACCCTGACAAACTAAGACACACTCCTACACACTACTGTTGAAACTATTTTCTCCAGGGTAACTACTGACTTTCTAATAGGCAAAATTTACGGCTTCTGGTGGATTTCCCCCCTCCAATCACTTAGTTTCCTCTGCTTCCTGCAGTATTTGAAGCAGTTGAGCTCTCTCAGCCTCTTCTCTCTCTCCTCGACCCTTCACTATATGGATTGTCATCTTCTCACCTTTTTGGCCACACCTCCTTGGTTTCTTCTTGTGCTATAAGTGTGGGCTTTTACCCTACATGATTGTATTAGTGTTTTATTGCTACTATAACAAATTACCACAAACTTAGTGACTTAATTCAACACAAAGTTCTTGTCTTAACAGTTTTAGAGGTCAGAAATCCAAAATGAGTTTCAACTAGGCTAAAATCAAAGAGCAGGACTGCGCACCTTTTGAAGGCTCTAGGAGAGAACCCATTTCCTTGCCTTTTTCAGCTTCTAGAGGCCACCCACATTCCTTGGCTTGTGAGTCCATCCTCTATCTTCAAAGCCAACAACATTGAGTCAAGTCTTTCTCACACTGCCATCTCCCTGGTTCTTCCTTTTCTGCTCCTTCTTTCACTTTATAAGGACCCTGTGATTACAGTGGTCCCACCCTGCTAATCCAAGATAGTCTCTCCATTTTAAGATTAGATGATAAAACCTGAATTCTTTTTTTAAAAATTAATTTTTTATTTATTTTTTATATATCTATATACATTTTTAGGATACATTGATTACATAAATGTTACACAGAGATTCCAGGAGTACCCATATGCCACCTCCCCACACCTCCCACAACCCCCAACATGCACATCCCTAAGTGTGGCATAATGCCTCTAATAGTTACACACATTTTGGGGCTTTGCCATCAGACATAGATCACAGTTCAGGCCATAGACAACCCTCTGTCCCTTACAGTTCTGAATGATACATGATCATACAAACTGGTCTATATCCTCCATTGCAACATCATCCATGACAATTCCCAGGTCACCCCCCCCCAAAAAAAAATTAAATTTAAATAATAAAATAAAATAT
>PVKH010017980.1:0-15264 GCA_004027955.1 Chaetophractus vellerosus | reverse complement strand
CCTGCAGTATTATTATTTTACTTAAAAGTTTTTTTAAAAAGAGCTGCTTTGTTCTCAGTTGTTCTTTGTGTGCATGTATCCTGTAGCTAATGTATAACATTTTGACTCCCCAACACCGTGCTTGGTGGAATGATAATAATCATGATCGTGGAAGCAGGGAAGTATGGGAGAAGTGACAAGAGGCAGAAAAGACAAGAAAGAAGGAGAATATTGAGAGGAGGAGAGGAGAGAGGTACAGGCAGTAGTAGTGTCTGTGACACAGAAACTGTCAGAACTTTGAAGAAGTGATGGCCCATAACTTCAAAAGCTAGCAAAGGAGTAGGAAGTAAGAGGCCTCTGGGAAGCCATGTAGGATTTTAAAAGTCCATACATTACAGGTCTAGTTCACTCAGGATTTACCCCTATTCCTTTTCGATATTATTCTCACAGGCTTGGTTTCATGGTCTCCTAGCCTCTGCACTATTTCCTAGAAGCAAAAAGTTTAGAGGAAAGGTTGGTGGGGGATGTGGGAGTGAGGACGTGTGTGTGTGTGTGTGTGTGTTCATCTTCTAGAATCAGGCATGAAGACAACAGGAAAATTGATAATTGACAGGTTTATTTTGTGTGAAAAAAGACAATAAATATAAAAAGTAGGCAAAACTAAGAAATGATAATAGTTTGGGTATTACATAAGGACAAATTATACATATTCCCAAGGGTATCATGGTCTTATGATGCAAATTAACTCATACTGATAATAATAAACTTAGTGATCAGGAAAAGAATTTTATTCAGTCTTCTGAAAAAGGGAGAAGAGGATGAAAAGCAATATAGAAAAATTACCATCATAATGTTATAAAATTTTCTTAAATCTTTACCACTCTTAAAGGGATACATCTTAAGTATCTGGATAATCTATTACCCATGATATATAATTATAGGTATATACATTTTTAGTAATATTGAGATCATGCATAAGGTATATAAATTGTTACCCCTGTGAGAACAAGCAAAGCACTCTATGACATAAGTCACTCTCTAATTTAAGATGTTTTTTAAATGTGGAAAAATAATGAAACAGCAAATAATTCTATATATTTCTACTTCCTTAGTTAGTGTATTTAAGTAAGTTTTCTAATATCCCTCTAATGTAAAACGATTCTTACGTACATAACCAAACTTATACTTGATGCCAATTATTACTTAACTTAAAGAATGAAAACAAAAGTAACTTTTGTTTAATTGGGTAACAATTCATTTTCAACAAATTCGTTTCTGTATTTCCCTTTTGGGCATGCTGACGGGCAGTTATGAAAACCTCATGACCCTTGCTATTTGCGCAGAAGGTCATTTCATTAACAAAGATATTTTAGGTGGGTTTTTTTGGTGTTAATTTCCCATGTAACATGTTCAGCCTGTCTGGAATATATTGATTACACACAAAAAAAATTATCCATGCATGTGGAAAAGCTTAAAGTCCATCTTTTGTGGCCTATTTTGAGTAGACAAATACTTGATTTAAGCAAAAGCCAGTAAGAATGGAATTAAAGTCCTTGGACAATGCAATAAACATATAAACATAGCTGCCAGATGCTTTCAAAACTGAAAAAAAATCTGTACTTTGAAGTATTAAATAAATAGTTGAGGTCTGGCTCTCACCATTACATCACTTTAGTTCTTACTCTTGGGGAAATATACTTGAAGAACAGTATTTGACTATGTAGCAGTTTGGTATTATTTATGAATTCCAAAAATAGATATCGGATTATGTTTATGAACTGGTCTGTTCCTCTGGGTGTATTAGATTGTATTAACTTCAGAAGTTTCACTTTCACTTGATTAAATTATGATTAGGGCTTTGATTGGGCCAGTGGGCAGGGACTCACAGAGAAAATTATAAGGCAGAGGAGAGAGTTGGAGTTTTTTGATGCTGGTGCCCTGGGAAGTAAACAGACAGGAATAGAACACAGAGAAATAGAGACAGCTCCGTAGACACAGCAGAGGCCCCAGGAAGAGAGAGAGCCTGATAGTCTATAGCTCACCTTGTGGAGAGAACAGAGCAGCTGAGCCTGGAGAGGAATGAGCCCCAGGAGAGAGACAAGACTTATCCCAGCCCACAGCTGATATTGGAAGAAGCTGGGCCCATGGAGCCTTAAGAGGGAGAAGGAAGGCTGAACCCTTGCAGACGTCAGCAACCATCTTGCTCCAACACATGGCAACAGACTTTGGTGAGGGAATTAACTTACGCTTTATGGCCTTGTGACTTTAAGCTTCTACTCCAAATAAATACCCTTTATAAAACCCAACCGATTTCTGGTACTTTGCATGAGCACCTGTTTGGCTGACTAATACATTACTATAGACTACCAGTTGGGATTCTACACCAAATTCTGCTCTGAATTTAGGATTTCCTCAGTCATTGCGAATGATACAAAACAGTGAGAAGATATGGAAAGACTGGATCATAAAATGTGATTCTGTGTCTAGGACACCAGTCAAGCTCTTAGGTATGTTAAGTAACTTAGCAGCAAAACTGGGACTGGAACCCAGGTGTTCTGATTCCTTTTCCTTCTAAACAAGACACCGGTGAGGAGATCATCCCAACTTAAACTCTGACTCTAGGGAGATGGGCTGGAGGGTTAATCCTAGTTAAGATTTGATTTGTGTGAGTGTGTGTGCATTTTTTTAAACGGGTAGATAAGGCCTAAACAACTGGCAAAAACCAAATACCCACTTAAAATTAAACCCAAGGTTCAAACTCATTATTCTCAAGGAACCCATAGTGATTGTGAAAACAGACCATTCACACTTAAAAGTAATTGAGTGCATACAAAGACATGATAAAATACTCATATAAGAGGTTTCATTTAATTGCCATTACACTTAGTAATTTTACTTCATGAATTCATTAAAAAGATGGGTCATTTTTGATAGATAGCATATTATTATATGATCCTTTATCTGAGATGGTCCATCTCAGAATATGAACACCCAAGCCAGGGCTAGGGAAAGATTTCAGTGTACTTAGAATTAGTTATGATATTAGTGTTTTTTAGTTGAAGATAATTATGAGCTTCATGGGAAGCTAAAAATGTTTTAATCATTAGTCATAAGGTTTTAAATTTCTTTGCAATTGACTTTTAGAAAAAGCTTGTGCTCATGATAATTTTCTGTTCAATATGTTGCTTATATGTATTTAAGCCCAAATGTACAGTTGTAACATTTCTCAGATTTTATTTCTTTTTTCTTCTTTCTCAAGGTATAAGAAATTTAATGGGGTTTTACTAAATGTTTGATATGATGCATATATACTTACTGATGTTGATACAATGTATTTTTTTTAATTTTCTTTGAATAATTATACATGTCATTTGGCTCAGTATAAAGTACCTCAGCTTAACTTTAACGAATATCCTTTGTCCCATTATGTCCTGAATTGGACTGAGTGTGGGTGAATCCAGGAAACAAATTAGTTGAAATTCTACCCAAACTATTTTGTGCTTCCTTGCTTTACCCAAACAGGCCATGAAAGCACAAGAGAAGAAGGAATGGAGTTTGTTGTTAGTAATTCTAGGTAATCAAGAGAACACTTTTTTGTGGCCTTTTGCTCTGGTAACTTCCAGGCCCAGCTGGCACCAAGGATATCCTTTTTCAGACAGGCTAGTTTCTGAAGTTGAAACTCCAATTCCAAAAGAGAATTAACCACAAAATTTAAATCTCCACTAAAAGATGTGGTTTAGAAATAGTTCATGGGAGAGGTCAAGGACTGTATTATTTTTTATTTTGTTATCATTAGTTTGGCTATCTGCTATTCATACAAAATTTTATAGAAATTGCAACTTTTCAAAAGGCAGATAACATGCTCCATCAAAAAGGAGAAATAGACCATTTCCAAAAATAAACAGCCACTTTCCCCTTAAGCCATTGGGTTTTATGAAAGGAAGTGCTAGAAAGTGTGGTTCATTTTAAGGAAACTGTAAATGTTTGACATAAAATTTTCTGTCAAGATAAAGCATTTCCCTCATTTACTCACTGAAGCTTTCAGCAGATGATTTCCTGTATTTTCCTTTCTCTTTCTACCTAATGTTAAGTTGCTCTTTACAAGTAGAAAATGAAAAAGCCAAATATCTTAGTCAATGGAAATGATATTTTCTATTTTTATCAACGTTTATATGAGTGGCATTCAAAAAAAGTTTTAATTTCCTCCTACCATTTGTGGTATTTTTAGAGTCGTTCTTAACTCAAGGGACTTTCAGGAGTTAAAACTATCTCATCCTTTGACTGAATGATTTACTTCATAGACGCAACAGACACTACACGGGAGGTAAATTCCTTTCAGATGGCAGAATTATTCTGAGAACAGAGCCAAATTACTCCTCAGCACTGGGAAGCAAGCAAATGCCTCATTTCCCCTTTTAAGAAGGCCAGAGGACCAAAAATAATGGTCAAATGTTCCATACCATTGCAATCAGCCTCTGAGAAAGACCCTTTAGCCCAGATAACTTAGATCACTGATGAATTAGCGGTATCAGTCATTATGTCTTTCAGATGATGTGAAAGAATTTTTAAAAATGAACTTCATGAGAAATTCTTATGAGTTGAAGTTTGAACTCCATAGTAGGAAACTGAGTATATAAATATGCTCATGTCTCCCAATATCTGTTTTTCAGTTTCTTTTACTCCTCTCTGTCCTATGTGCCTCCCTATATAAAATTTCTATCTTTCCTTTCACATTCAAGTTTCTTGAATGTGGGTAAACGACACTTTTTAATTTTATTTTCCTCATTCATTTTAGTATTCAACCTATGCTATTAAGCCATACACCTCAATGAAACTCTGCCTATACAAAGTCACATTCCAATTCCAAAATTCATTTTTTAATTTGAACTTTCTGCTTATTTGATGTTGAAAATAAAACATCTCATGACAATGTATTTCTCCCTTCCATATCACTACTCTACTGTTTTTCCCTCCTAGTTCTTTATTTTCCTTTTGGTCACCTCTTTTTTTACCTATACCTTAAAGAATTCCTAATTTTCTATCTTTGCTTGTATATTCTTATCAAAAAGGTTAGTAACCTTGAATTGTAAATTCTCTGAAATTGTAATAAAATTACATCTGTGTACATGCACTATGGGGAGAGGTGTAAATGGGAGGAAAGGTTGAATTAATAGTTTTCATCAGATGCTAAAATGGATCCATGAGCCCATAATGGTTATGAGTCATTGCTGCTTATATGTACCTTCAATGATTTCCTTCACTGCCATGGCTTCAACTACTTGTCTCCTCTGAGGACACACCAGTCTATGTGGTCATCCAGATTTCTCTCCTGAGTTCCAGATTCCTATTCTGCCTACCACACTCGAATGTTCCACAAGCATCCCAGACAATATGTACAAACCTAAACCCATTATTATTCCCCTTAAACCTATCTTCCCATGTTGCTGATTTTTAGTAATATCATCAACACCCCCTCAGTGGCGACCCAGAAACTTGAAAGTCATATTTGATTCTACTTCTAATGTAATTGTTTCCTGTTAATTCTATTTTTTCACAAATATCGTAACACCTGTCTTATAAGGTTGTTATCGGGATTAAATGAGTTAATATGCAGATAATTCAGAAGACTGGAACTTTGCATGTGTTGTCCAAGTATATGCTTATATGATCATGGCAAAAACACTCATCTGGTTCCCTATGAAACCCCCAGGTGTGCCAACTTCCAATACATTCTTCCTACATTGTAACTGGGGGTAATTTTTCTAAAATGCAAATATCACCATTGTCCTTGTATAGTATCAATGACTCCTCATTGCTTTCAGGGGTAAAAATTGCAGCCTTCCTTATCTGCTATCTTATCTCATTTTTCTCCCTTCTTCTGCCTTTTATTCTGAGCTATTGGCTTATGGATCTATGTATATCATGTCCCTCCCATGCTCCCATGACTCCTGGCAGATATATGTGTTGTTTTCACTCCTCGGTGTGTCAAAATGAAGGCATTTTGAAGACTTAGCCATCATTTTTCATTAGTGTCAAATTGCCCATGCTTTACTTCTAAATCAACCTTTCCAGGATTGGGCAAATTATTCATGTTCCCTCTGAAAGCTATAAAATGTGGCTAAACATGGGAGCTCCCTCATACTGTTATTGTGAGAATTGACCAAGATAATACGCATAAAACTTAAACAATGACTGGCTCACAGTAAGCATTCAATTAAATCCCCAAGATGACTCTCCAGATACTGGATTCTTCCCTCATCCTTCTGTCCCTGTCATGATTTTAATATTCTGACTGTGTGCTTTGCTAGCCCCTAATGCCCTGGGCTCACCTCTAGCAAAAAATCCTGGAAGATAATGGTCTGTCTCTCTCCCCACAAGCACTAAATTCCTTGAAACCACAGACTGAAATACATCTTCTCTCTCTCCCCAATGGTTTGAACAGTATCTGGCACGTTATAGGAACTCAGCAAATATTTGTTAAATAAAAAATGGATGAATATCCTTAGCTCCCAGAAGAGGATCGGAATCCCAGCTGCTGTTGTAGAACTGTTTTTTTTTTTTTGAATGAACGGGTACGTTAATGAATCATATCATATTATAGCAGAGTTCCAAGCTGGTCTGGACAGTGAGACAGTTCAGCCAATGTAATTTTATAATGGTACCTGAAATTATTTTCTTTTTTTAAATTTTTTTTAAAGATTTTTATTTTTTATTTATTATATATACCCCTGCCCCTTTTCTGCTTGTTCTTGCTGTGTTCATTCTTGCATTCTTTCATGTCTGCTTGTCCCCTCCCCGGTGCGGCAATGCACCAAGTCAGCTCACCCCGCGGCAGCCTGCCTGCTTGCGGGGGCTTGCCCTCCCCGCGGCGGCTTTGCCTTGCCCACAGCAGCTTGCCTTCTCAAGGTGGTCTGCCCACTCAAGGAGGCCCCGGGACCCAAACCCGGGGCCTCCCACGTGGTAAACTGGCGCCCTACCAACTGGGCTACAGCCAGCCCCTGAAATTATTTTCTTTGTTTTCTTTTTTTAAAAATTTCTTCCTTTTTATTTATATATGTATATGTGCATTTATTTATTATTTTGCATGCTATATAATAACTTAATTCATGGCCACATAATACTATGTTTCTCATGTGTGCACTCAACATATGTGACAATGTTTTAATCCCCTCTGAACATAGTGACGACTGGTGAACGTTTGACAGTCACAGAACCTGTTGTATCCTGATTATCCTCCCCAAAAGAATTCAGGACCTGTTTCCAAGCCATTATCAATGTAAACTATTTATTTCCAGCAATAACTGTGAATTGCCAAAATCATGAAGCAATAAGTTCAGCTTTGACACTGTGATAACATTGAGGGCAGTATTTCTGTAGTGGGTAATGTTTCTAAGAATAAATGTGACCAAATGTTTGCAGACAAAGGTTAGACAAAAATAAAATGTTTTATCCGGAAGCCTTTCAAAACGGGTGCAACTAAATTTAAAATAACTATTTGCATAAGGCACGAATATTGCCAATTTGAAACCCGAAGATGAAGGTTTAGTGAATTATTTCAGAAAATGTGTTTATCAATTGTACCTAGTTTAAATGTATCTCTTGACATCAGATATTTTAGTAGGAAAATTGCTGTGAAACTATATATATATATATCCCTTATATGCAATAAAATGAACCAAACAGATGTTTGCGGAAAGGGTACATTTCTAATCAACATTTCCTAGGAATGCTTATCATATACCCTTAATGTGTTATAAGCAGTTTAGAAGACATAAAAATTAAAACTACAATTTTTTGAGCATACACTATGAATAGGCACAGATACTACTTCTTTTATACAGATGTCAAAATTCTTACTACAAACCTATCAGGTAAAAATTATGACCTCCATTTTAAAGGTAAGGAAACTGAGATTTAAAAAAAGCTGCTTGGATGATTGTCAACAATCAAATACTGTAGGGCATTGTATTCAGACTTTTTTCTGTGAAACAAGTTTTGCTTATAGATAGCACTTAATAAATGTGTGTTTAATTGAATCTTGTCAATTGGAAGAGATAGAAAGAACTAAAACTTAATGAGTCAGCTATGTTCTCAGGAAGATGCATCTTGCTTTTGTATGCAGCATCTAATTAAATCCTTTCCTTATCGCTGGGAAGCAGATACAAGCATCCCAATTTTTAAAATGATGAAATGGCTTTATAAAGGTTAAATTAGCTGGTAATGACAGAGTAAACTCACTAAAAAATTCTTTTCTTGTGTTCTAGTATCACCTTCAGGCTGTTTGCATGAATGGATGGGTCAAGTTGGAACCAGAAAACACTCAAGGTCAATTAAAATTTTTGTTTTTTTGCGTTATGACACAGCTCATAATGTTTTCTGAAAACCTTGTGAAAGACCACACTTAGAGTTATTAAAATATTCACTTAAGAAAATTTGATGTATTTATTGTAGTATACTGAGTTTGGAATTTGGCATATATGTGAATCTAAAAGTAAACTTTACATATAATCCTTTGATAAATAATAAATCCATGTGTTAAGAAAATTCTTGGTCAGAGTAGTAGAGAAAGGTTTTAGGGTCTATTATAAGAATTAAAATGAAATGAAAGTTAATTTTAGTGACTTCATGCTGCCTTAATTTTGCAACTTCATGAAAGGCAATTTTTCTTTTTTATTCTTTATGACATTTATTTTAATACAATTGTAAACCATACAGTGCTTATCATTCATGGCCCATGATTTTCACCAGCATACATTTTGGTGATCATCTCATTGATGTTACCATGTTAATAAAAGAAATATCGGTGCAATTGTCCTGAAACACACAAATACTAATTTTAATTAAACATTAAAATGTATTTTACTAAAATCACAGTAATATTGAAGCTATTTAATCTAGTGTAATGGTATTAGCCATTTAAAGTTTTAAATTCACCATTACTGAAAACTATGGCTCCAGTGAAAATGAAGGTATGTAGAAAATGTAAATCTCAATAGAAATCTTTATTTAGAGACATTTTCCATTTTTGGTGTGTTTTATGAGTCCTGAAATGACCAAGTATTTAATTAAAACTCTTAATTGTGGGATTAAAAGAAAAAAAGAGATTAACAAGAAGCGATTAAAATACATGGTTAGGAGACCACAGAACCCATTGCAAAATAGGGCCATGGTCTTATATTAGGATCACAAGTGTTGTAATTAAATCAGGATTTAAAGATTGTATCATCAAAAAGAAAATACTCCTCTATAGACCTAGAGTATTAGAAAATTTTAGTAACTAATTAAATAAAATTGGACATACCATGTCCTTCGAATAGACATATTTACTTTCCTCATACCCTGAGTGGTTGTTAAGTGTATCATCTACCATGGTTGTCTCCATAAATGTTCAATAAATGTTTCTTAAGTTGAACAGATCTTTGGTAGTCTGATGTTGCACTCAAACTACAAACCTAGCCAAGGATCTTAATTTAAAAGTCACACCCACTGCCTCTGAAGGTCTAACGACATATTTATTAGACAAATTCTCAAAAGAGAAGTTAACAGATGATAAGTAAGGATGTATAAGCTCTGTGAGAATCATAGTTCTAAAATCAAGAAAAAAAACTACTCAAATCTATGAGCTTTAAGTTTCAGGATGATAAGAAAAATGTGTTTTCAATCTTTCCCCAAATATATTCACCTCAATATGAGAACAGATATGTCTCATATTGATACTTAATTTCTAAATACTCATGAGCTCTATTAAAATTCTCTGGCAAAATCCTACCCAATTTTCTTCCAGTGGACTCTAACTCAAGGTTTTGGCAGGCTCTGACTGATTAGCAGGTTTTTTCCTTCTCAATCACATTACGGAGCACACCCAAATGGTGCTCTGGGAGCTCACTGTTTAAAAAAATATTATTTTACAAAATATATTAAAGGCTTGTTTAGACTATCTAAAGGAGATATAACTCAAGGTAATAGAGTGTAATAGAGAAATGTGAAATGTCTTTAAAGCAAGAGCACTTAATATAGAATTATTCTCTACAGTCATATCTACACATGGAGGTAAGGATTGAACTAATTTTTCATATGACTCAAGTTCACTATACATTCATGCATTGCCTATGCAAACTGAACAATTAGGTGAATGGTCATATAAGCCATATTTAATGGCAACCATAACTTTCCCATGTAAGTGGTGTTCTCTTTCACACTCACCACCATTTACAAGTCCATCTTCACTCAGATAAAGGCTGATTAGAGAGTGCAACTACAACGGATGCTCTCAAGTTCCAAAATTTTAAGAGCACTACTGAGGCTCCTGAGAGATTTTGTTTGAAGTGTTCAGATGCACACAGAGGCCTCATTAAAGAATTGTTGGTAAGTTGGATGGATAGATGGATGGATATCTTCTAAATAGGCACAGGCCTTCAGATATTTCCAGTGGATCAATGGTTACAGACATTTTACCATCAAAATTTTATAATATTTGCCACTTTCATAAAGGCACCAAAGAGTAAATCTATGCAGATGCCCTGGTTAAATCTTCTCTACATAGGGCAATGTTTTAAAAATATTTTTAATAATAATGATCTTTTCTCACTCAGAATAATTACGGGAACTGTCTTTATTTCCTTTTCCCTGCGAGCAATTCCCCACCCCACTGCCAACAACAGAAAAACAACTAGTATTAATTTAAAGTGGGAGTCTTCATGTAATTCTCCCGCATGCAACTAATCGTTAACCTTGGCTAATTTCTGTCCTATATGATTAACTATCTAACACCAAATATTCATCCATGACAGTATACTAGATTTTATCTGTTAAGGTTAAAAAGACCAAAAAAGAAAGAAGAAAGTAAAAAGCTCTTTTAGGAAGATATTGTGGATTTATGAATTTAAACTTATGAATTCATTCTCTGAAGATAAAACCGTGAGACAATTGTCAGCAAAAACTTCATGAAATACTTATACTATAAAGTTTTTTTGGCTGTTTTCTACACAGCAACCAATGTAAAGAAGAAATCCATATTTAATTTTTACTTGCTCCATATTAATAAAATATTAAAGAAATTCTTACCACCATCTTTAGTGCAAAGGTTGACAAGGTTGTGAACAGTGTCCATCAACTCCAGCTGCTGCTTCTGAAGGACACTGTTGTTGTTGGTGGCTCTGTTTAGTTGTTTCTCCAGCTCCTGGATTATGTATGTTTGACGAGTAACCAAACCTTGAAGGTGCTCTTTCTCTTCCTTCAAGGTATCCAACTCTTCCTTGTGCTTTCCCTCCATTTCTAAGATTTTGTGTTCTAATAAACTACAAAGAAGTGAAAATAAGACTTAGTTTTGAAAATGTTATACAAAAAAATGTGATTCAACCAGTCCCTGTGTTTGTTTATGGTTAGAAATTTTAATTAGATGTTTTACCATGGAAATATTTTTAAGTGAGAGACACAAGAATAGTTCTTTTAAAAATAATAGTAGATAGATAGATAGATAGATAGATAGATAGATAGATAGATAGATAATCAAGTCAAATGAAGAATTATTTTACTAGATGTTGTCAGGGTGATGTTTGTTTCCTAAATATAATTTATTTCCTGAAGTGTATTTTATACCTAGGGCGTTAGCTGATGTGTACTCAAACAATTATAGTCTGGAGTTATAGTATAACTTTCACAAAGGAAATGAGTCCAATAAGAAACAGAGTTCAGAAAAAAAAAACTATAGAAACAATCTTTTATTTACTTTGCATCATTCATTTGGTATCCTCAAGATGTTAACAAACTGATAATTTTCACAGTAGTTCTGCAGGGTCAGGGGATAGTTACACATGCAGAAAGTGAAGGACCAGGACAAGACCTACTAAATATAGTCAAAATGAATTAAAATTCTTGGGACTTTTGATACTTGGTCCTATATCCTAACCACTAGTTCACTTTATCTGTCAATCTAACTTCCAGGATGAAGCTTCAGGACACCACAAATCACTATCTAAATGGTTCCTAAAAGGAAGACTCCATCAGGCTGGTGACATGGCCTTACATAAGGACTTGGGATGCTTTGCTCAGGATGATGTAGTCTTCAACTGAGAATCTTCCTCTCTCAGTGTTTTTCAAAGGACACTCCTGGTGCATTAAAAATGACATAGAATGCAGAAGTTCTCTTGGATCTTAGAAGTAGACTAGAAATGAAAAGTATATACATTTTATGGAATGTCTAATATACTAGTGTTCCTCAGGTGAAAGCCTCTCTCTGTTTTCTCAGTTCCATTTTTAGAATGCTCAACCAGTCCTTAGTTTACAAGGTGCTATTCAAATATGACATACCAAACTAGGCAAGGTAGCACTGAATCATACCTATAAGTTTTCAAAAAGGAGACACTAGCGAGGGTTTTAAATATTACAGTTTAATTATAAAATAGAGCATAATGAAGACGTTGAAATTTTCCAACTCCATGCATTGGGGGAGCAAGCTGGAATATCTGATTGCCCTTTACATAGATAAGAATTTTGGAGAGAATTGCTCAGGGGCATTCTAAATCTTTGTCCACAAACTTGTTCTCCAAAAGAGTGTGGTTCAACATGTTCTCCAAAAGAGTGTGGTTCAACATGTGGTAGAACCTGCCAAGCCAAGCCTGAGATACATTTTGACATTTTATGTATGAGACTTATTAATTTAACAGACCTTTGGGAACATGCCCAAATTCATATATGAAATTTTCACATTGAGATCCTTTAGGGGAACTCTGATATCTGAAAGTGAAGCAAAACCCTGCTTTTTGTTTGTGTTGCCTTCACTCTCCTATATACCAACTGAGAAAGGGCCCTTCCCTATACTGATCACACCCAGTTTTGGTAAATCTTCCGTACAGTGATGTGGGGAATATATTATGGTCATTTATATTTTTTTAGTCCTTTTTCAAGAAGGAAAACAGGCAATGATGTCAAAGTTGAAAGAGAGCATCTCTAAGGTGTAGGCATGATTCATCATCTTGTAGTATTTTTTTCTATGCCAGTAATTTGTTGCTATTAGAGAAGTTCACAGTTAAAAAACACAAACACTTCTCTTTCACCCTATCTACTGGTTAAATAATTCTTGTACTTGCTGTGAATATCAAAGTTGTTCTTTGTGCCTATTAAAGATTGGTCTTCATATCTGAGAATTAACCACAACTGATGTCTTAATTAATTCTCAGTATTCCTTTTAAATTATTTCTGTTGCTATTCATGGGGTGATTATCAGATGTAAGATGCCCATAATTTAAGGTTTCAAAAGACATCAACAAAGCCTGTTGCCTTAGAATAGAGAGTCAAGTGAAGCGAAGGGAGTGCTCTTTGGAAATAAGGAGATGACTCTGCATCACAGACATCTCACAGGATTTGAAAACCCAAATAATGTGCATGATAACTACAAGCAAACTGAGAATATTCACATTGTTTCCCAAATGGCAAGTCCTACCAGTTAATAATTTTCTCTTTCAGTCATTTTTGCATCTCATTTCTTCACTCAGAGATCCCTTAAAAACTTTTCTACTTGAATAATTCTATATTAACCTTATTTATTATGGATATAATTTATGTTGATTAACTTTATATTTCTTCAAGCAAGGCTGATCCTTTATTATTTTCTTAAACAATTTAATGAAGTGTATCACTCATACATGAACATACATAAACTATAAGTGTTCAGTAAATATTGTGAACTTACAAAACAAATATGCATAACATCATACAGGGCTCCCACACATCACCCCACCACAAATACTTTTCATTGTTGTGAAACATTTGCTAACAAATTATGAAAGAGCATCGTCAAATATTACTACTAACTATAGTCCATATCTTACTCCCCTATACATTTTGTAAAGGATTTATTTATTTGCTTTTATCCATTTCTACCCCCCCCACCCCATTTTTGCTGTTTTTGTGTCTATTCACTGGGCAACTCTCTGTGTCTGTTTCCTGCCCTCTCTTCTCATCCTTTTCCTCCTGTCTTCACTGGGATTTGATCCTCAGAACCTCTGATGTGGGAGAGAGGCACCCCACCACCTGCACCACCTTAGTTCCTGTTTTTTTGGCACGTCTCATCTTGGCTCTCCCTTGTGTCACTCTCTGGTTACATCATCATCTTGCTGTGTGGCTCGCGGGGCCTGATGGCGCACCCACGCACAGTGTCTGGTGGCCCATGCGCATTCTATATTTTCCTTTTTTTAAATTTTTACCAGGAGGTTCTGGGGATCAAACCCAGGTCCCTCCATATGGAAGATCACTTCCCAACCATTTGAGCCACATCCATCCCCCTGCTATATCTCTTAAGGTTGACCAAAGATACCTAGAGTTATAGCCTTTTCCCATACAGGATGATCATATAATAAATCAGGCTTAGTTAATCACCAGCATTCTAAAAACCAGACCTAGGGAGAAAAACTGGGTCTGGGGACACATGCATGGTTTCTAATATAGCGAATGTTTAGCCTACCCTGATTATCACAAAATCAGGACAGTGAGAATATTTGCATTTGATCCTTTCTTGACTTGTTGCCTTTGATACTGCTCCTCCGACTCTTCTGTCTTGTTGTATTTGACTTCTAGAAGACTATTCTGTTGTCTTTGACACTTTTCATTCATTGTCTTATTATCTACTTTGGAAATCAGCCCTTTCACCTCACTACTTCCAAAATGGTATGGATCTGAGACTTTCTTCCCAGAAAAAAAATCATATTCTATGGCTGCTGGTTTTACCATTATAGTTTTATAGCACTTTTAAGATCCTTAACTCCTTAAGGATTTATTCTTAAAGCAATTACTGTGCTTTAGATTGAGTATATGTTAAAAGCTCCAGTTTATATGTAGGAATCTAAATACCTTAACCAAAATAGTACAGATATTAGATGTCAGAACCAGGTCAATATTCCATGTCTTCTAATTTGTTAGACTAGAAACTTCCCATGATAGCCCATGGCTATGAAAACCCACAGTGCTTCATCTCATATCTTTGATTTAGTATAATGTGATCTGTGCCTATTTCCATTCATTTATATTTTATCAAGAGTCAAGGCATCACTTTAACATCTAAGTATTTCTTTCTTACCATATGGTTATTTGGGGAACTTGCTTTTCACAATATTCTTTGAAGTTATCCATCTTTCCTCATGTATATAAAAACAAAATTTCTTTGCCAAATCAGTTTCTTTTATCTGAACTTTTCTCAAAGACCACTTTGCCTCAACTCCTTTGCAATTAAATGTAATTTTCTTAGCCTACACTGAGCATATCACATTTTTCTCCAATGCCTTTATTGGT
>PVKH010017979.1:0-15266 GCA_004027955.1 Chaetophractus vellerosus | reverse complement strand
CCCCAACCTTTTCCCCTATCATATGAAAAGTTGTATTAATTTCATGTAATAATTTTTAAGGATGTCAAGTTTAAGAGTGAACATTGCCCAAGGTCTTGCACCATATTCTGTGGGGAATTAACGCATTTCCAGTTGTACGCAGGGGAGTTAAACATTGTTAGGCAGAAATATATATGTATGCTTGTATGTTATTGTTTTTACTTAGAAACTAAGTATGGTTTAGGGTAATGTGTATGGTTGCTGAGTTGACAAGGGGTGGACTGTGATGGTTAGGCTAATGTGTCAACTTGGCCAGATAATTGTGCCCAGCTATTAGGTCCAGCAAGCACTGGGCTCATTGAATTTACTGCATGGATGGCTGATTACATCTGCATCAATCAGCGAGATTGGATCAAGAATGGATGACGCTTTTATCCATTCAGTTGATTGCCATAAAAGGGAACTGATTTCAACATTCAGAGAGAATTTCCCAGCTCGTCGTTTGACAGTGAACTTCTCCCAGGAACTCATCGAGGACCCTTCATCAGTCTTTCATTGGAGCCCCTGGCTTGCAGCCTGCCAGCGGAACCTGGACTTGTGTATCCCCACAGTTACGTGAGAGACTCTTATAAAATCTTATATTTTTAACAGATATCTCGTGTTGATTCTGTTTCCTGAGAGAACCCTGACTAGAACACCCTTATTGGATAAGTGGGTCCCAAATATTTTCTCCCATTGAGTAGGCTGCCTTTTCACTTTCTTGACAACCTCCTTCGAAGTGCAAAAGTTTTTAATTTTAAGGAGATCCCATTTATCCTTTTTTTCCTTCACTCCTCGTGCCTTGGGTGTAAAGTTTTTGAAACCATTTCCTACTAGAAGATCTTGTAGATGCTTTCCTATGTTACCATCCAGGAGCTTTATGGTCTTGGCTCTTATATTTAGGTCTTTGATCCATCTTGTGTTAATTTTTTTACAGGGCATAATATGGTGATCCTCTCTCATTCTTTTGGATATGGATATCGAGTTCTCCCAGTATCATTTGTTGAAGAGGCTATTCTGTCCCAGTTGACTGGGTTTGGTGGCCTTGTCGAATATCAGTTCTCTCCAGACTGATTACAAAGTGGCATATGAGTATTTTGAGGGGTGACGGTACTGTTATATAACTTGATTGTGATTATGTGTGCATTTGTCAAACGTCGCAGAACTATACACCACAGTGGGTATAATTTACTGCAAATTATAGCTCAATTAAAAGTGAAATAAAAGGAATATACATTTACATGATGAAAACATTTTAGAAAAGGAAATGACCAAATTCAGGTTATGGAGTATCTGCAGGGAAGAGAAAATGTGATGGGATAGAAAAGAAACACAACCATTAAAGCAATGTTCTAGGTCTAAATTGGATGGTGGATGCCCTAGTGTTTGGTTATTATTATGTTTCATTACTTACATATCTGAACAAATATTACTTTATATTCATCAAACATCACATATATTTAATACAGAACAAAAGAACATACCTTTAATTGTAAAACCAAATAATAGAGGTAGGTAATTAAAGCAAAAAAAGCAGGTGAATAACACCTCTTCCTTGATGTGAAAATGTTAGATGGATAGTATATGCATTTTAAACGTTTGGGATACCAATTAGCAGGCTTATTTCTCTACAAGAAGCAATACATTTATTTATTTTATTATTTTAAATGACATAATACTTTATCCTAACCCACTAATATAGAAAGCTTTAATCCCTGAAAACAAAACTTTTTTTGCCATTTCCTTTCTGTTCCATCACTTCCATTTTGAATTTTAACAAATCCAGCCCAATTTCAAAATCATGTACTACGATAGCATTCCTAAAACTTGACAATCTTCCTCTGAGGTACGTATGTGAATTGCATATGTAATGTTCAATATCTTTACACAGCCACACCAACCCAAGAATTATGTTAATTCACTGATCCTTTATAGATTTGAAAAGAAGAACCCTGCTCAGTCATGCAAAAATTCACACCAGGATCTCTAAACTGTCCAAGTCTTTGGTTAAATATTTCATACAGTCTTCAGTGAAAGTGGTACAAAGGTGAATCTCTTTCTCCTTAATTGTCAGTATATGACTGCTAAATATATACATGCAATTGACATACTGCTCTGCCACTTGCTGCTCAGAGGGTTGAAAAAACAGCTGTCACCCTTATACTAGTGATCGGATCAAGGGAGCAATCACTCCAGGCATGAACAGATTCCATTATCTTATTAGATTTAACCCTAATCCTGCCATCCCACTGAGAATGGCTGTTAGAGATGGTTCCAGCAATAGCCCCAGCTGCAAGTTTTCCGATAGTTGCCATCAGCGACTGGCCATCATGGAGTCTCATGGGAAGTACTGGTCCACAGCTTTCCTCTACAGACATTAAATCAAGCAGTTATTTTCTTTGAGTCTTTGCAAATCTTCCCTCCCTTTCCCACCTCTTTATCCCTAATGTGAATTATTTGTATTATTTAAGCATTGCAGGCAGTCTTTCCAGTTTGCATCATGGACAAAAATCTGAGTTAAAATTGTTGATGACTCTATGAATAATGGGGAAAGGGACTGTGTAAATTAATGTATTCATTCCAGACAGTATTTAACTAACATCTTTCTTCACTTGAGCCTAACAGCTCAAGGGACTGCAAAACCATTGCATCAGCTCAACTGTGATGTTTTGTTCATTTAAAAAAATAAATAAATCTTTAGGCTCGCATATCACCCTACCTTAAAATTCTATTATAGTTTCCTAGTGGCTACATAGTCAAAGGAACTGTGTAGTCTCATTTAATCTATTTGACTCTTCAGAGATCTGCATACCCTGCCCATCCCCATTACCTCAGGAATTATGATTGGATTTAACCTTCTGCTCATTGAATTAGTGTCAGCTATCATTCTTAGTGTACATTTGTTAAATTCAATCTCTCCTATAGGGGAATGCCAGGCAGAGAAACGATAAGTGTATTAAATAGTCAGAGAAGAAAGACTGCAGAAATTGGGACTTAGAATCACTGTGCAGATAAAGAGAACTAAGTTCATGTTGCTGCTTCACTCTTTTTTTCAAGGAGGATACAATCACAGCAGGGAGTGTAAGCCTTTATAGTCAGCCTTCCAGAGTGTAAGGAATACTAAGTGACTCGAGACTTCCTTTTCCCTAAAGTGAAGAGGGTTTTTTTAAGTTAATGTTAGTGCTACTGGGAAAGCAACCATAAGGAAAGCCCTAAAAATTCAGGTCTTCTATTAATCCTCCAGAAACAAATTACAACACAGGCAGTAACTGTGAACACTTCCCTTTAGCAAAGCACTGCATCTTAGACTGCTGGGTCGGAAATGAGGGGATCATGTCCTGCTCCTGTGGGTACACCCAAAGTCTTCAATATGGGTTAGAGTGTGTCATAATCGTGTTTTCATAGGAGACCCTCATGCCTGTTCCAGGGTTGAACTTAAAATAAATACATTAACAAATGCTCAGAAAATATGGCAAAACAATCAAACTACAAATAAATAATCAAAACTTGAAAAATTGATCAACAGAAGCAAGGTATCATATTATTAAACTCAGAAAGTGAGGTTTAATGTGAAAAATCTAAACAAAAACTCCTGCTGAGAATATCACAAACAACCTAGCAACCTTCCCAAAAAGACAGAGCCAGCAGATTTAAGAAGCCTCCAGAACAGAAACACCCATGAGGCCCAAAGATAGGATGAAATATGAAGGAGCACCAAACACACAAATACATTATCCTGCATTCCTAGGGCTTAAAAAGAATCAAGGGACCCAGGACATAAACTGAACCTTAAGCCTAAATGAAATTTAATGCCGGCCACCTTTCACTTCATTTCCCTGTTAGCTTGGTTTTCTATAAGAACTGGTTCCTCTGGGTGAAACTGTATGTGTTTAGTTTCAGAAAGAGAAAGAGATTTTGGCACCCTAATGTAATGTTTCTCAAACATTTTTCTCCCCAGCATTCCTTAATACTGCAAAAAAAAACCTTTAAAAAAAGAAAAGAAAAAAAACTGGGTGAGGTTCCGGGATTAGACTGCTAGAGAAATGTAAAACCACATTGCCAACATGTAAATGCAGAAGAGAAAAGGCTGGGAGGAAGGAAGGGCAGGAGCATCAGAGGTGCCTGAGGGCGGCAGGCAAAGAAGAGGAGTAGGAATAAGCCAGCACTGCTCAGCCCATGGTGGTAAGAAATCAGGTTTTTTTCCGACTAATTCTTATGAAGTTGGGGGTGGCTAGGGAAAAGGGACATCAGAAATAATAAGGCTATAGAACATTTTTTTAGTATTTTCTTCTCGCACCCTGCTGCTAGCAGGTCATGACTATATGAGTGGTCTACCAAAAGACTTAAAGGAGATATGTTTCTCAATAGAGGAATTAGAATGAAAAAAAAAAGCAAGCATATATACCAAAATGTCCATCTTCACTGATGAAAATATCTATATTTTACAAACAAAGCACAGCCACTTTTCATTTATCCATATAGCAAAGATTACTACAAAGAGAGAGATTGGCATTGTGATAAATCCCTGCCAGGAATGAAATTCTCAAGACTCCTTTAGAAAGCAGCTTGTCAACAAGTATCAAGAGACTTAAAAGTGTGAGATGCTTTAACCCAGTCATCTACATCTGACTATCTATCCTAACTAGGGGCAGAACCTTGAAAAATGGAAAAAACTTTATTCAAAAGATGTTCATCACAGTATATATTATGAATGAAATTGTTTCAGAAAATAGAGGAAATAAATCCTTATTGTGATATATATTTTGCAGTCATAGAAATGTTCATGTAAACAGTAACATGAAAACTTGCTTATAATACAATGCTATGTTTAAAATGTTAAAAAGTAGGATATAATATTTTATATATGATAGGGTTCCAAAGGTATTTTCCAAGTTGTTCATTTAGAAAGCCCAGAAGGGGAAAAAAAGCCAAAAACTATTTACATTGATTATCTTCAATGTGTATAATTTTTTCTTTGTTGTCTTTTTTCTGCATTTTCAACTTTCTCTAAGAAATAGAAATTTTATAATAAAAACCACTGGTCTAAGAAGCAATGCAAGGATAAAACTTAACAACTAAGATGGATAATAAATGATAGTTATGAATGTGAGCCACACCAATGAATATTTTTTCAGCCTGATCTTTTAAAGATTGATTTGCAAGCCTGATGCATAAAATACGATAGCAGAAAAAGGTAGCGCTCTTTTGCCTGCTAACATTTTGCTATGAAACAAGCAGGCACTCAACTTTCTATACAAAATCCACCTAGCACACAAAAATGGGAACCTTTAGGTTGGGTCAGAAAACAATATGTTAAGGAAATAAGATTAAATAAGTGATATGGGAAAATAATTTAAGTTCCTAAACTCACATAAAGATTAAGAACTGACTGTGGTGCAAATAGGCATTTGTTTGCTACATATGACTTTCTCTCAGAAAGGATTTTGTAGAGCACTTGTGATAGGACTACTATCTGACAGGCACTTTTATTATCTCATGAAATCCTTAAAGTTCGCAAGATAGGATCTATCCCCTTTTAACAGATGAAGAAACTAGGAATCAGACAGACTTAAAATTTTGCCCCAGGTCACAATGAATTCATGGCCAGAGCAGCCATGTCATTTCCTCTTGACACCAAAGCTGTCTCCAATACTTGAGGAACAGTCGAAAACAGGATGAATCCTGGCAACTCCACAAACCCCAAAATAGACAAAAACTGTAATATTTTTAGCCCCTGCGTAAAAATACAAGAACCCAAGAAACGTTACAGCTTATCCTACAACTTAAAATTTAAAAAAAAAACAACAACATGAAATGTCACATGTATTTTATGCCTGAGCCTGCGTATTTTGCTACATAGGTATGTATTTAAATCCTAGAGTTTTAGTAGTCCTTTATCTCAGCAATCCCTTTCCCAGCCTAGTCAACGAAGTTCTAGCTGCTTAGCTATAGAGGTAAAACAAACCCAGAATCTTGCAGGAAGATGCAGGGACAGGATCAATCAGAGGGGACCACAAACATGGCAGGCAGATGAAGTATGTGCAGATCCAGGGCCAGCTTCACGGGCATGCAACCTGTACAATCACACAGGTCCCCATGCTCATTAAATCCCACATTTGGTATACTGCTTTTCTGTCACTGACTTAAAATTCTTAATAATTTTATCTTTGAACTCGTATTCTGTAAGTGAAGTCCGATGGGACGATGGAGCATGCCGTGAGCAGAGGAAATGTGCATGATATGAGGCTCTGGAGATTCTTGCTGCCCCATTCACACAGAGCGTTCTAGGAGATCCCCCATGCAGGGTAGTTTACCAAGACTGAAGATCAGCCTGAGTAAGCAGGGGCACCGACAGCTTTCAGTTCAAAGAAAACTTGCTTCAAAGGCAGAAAGACAACAATCATGTTCTACAAAATGCAAATGACCAAGGAACCCTGTTTACCCTTTGTTACTCATGTTTTCTCCCTGTACTCGCCACTCGCTTACACAGAAAATGATAATGTAGGAGGAAAGGGAAAGATAGGGAAACCCACAGTTTCTTTTCCTTTCAGTCCTTTCTTACTCATCAGTAAGCCAGTGATTGAGAATACTGGTGGGATGTATTCATATCAAGAAGTAAGATAAATTTAATTGAGTTATTTTTGGTTAGTTTGGTGTTTCTACTCTTCTGGTAAGAAATAAATGCATATGCATATATCAGCCACTGCATATGAACCAGATACTTTTGGTGATTCTGCATATGAGTTAAATATTCTTATATTTGCATTTAAAACTGGCATTGCACAATACAAAGAGGAATGATAAAATTCACGCTCATATTTTAAGTTTTTTTTGTTCCTTAGAATAACATTAAAAAGCATATTTTTAAAAAACACTTTGGAAAATCAAGAGAGAAACCAGGGAAGAGTGGGAAAAGCTCTATGTATCTCTAATATTACTTTCTTCCTGCTTTTTGACCAAGGGCCTCCACATTTACTTTCTGCAGTGGGCACCACAAATTATGTAGTCGGTCCTGCCCTGCACCAAAGCAACATTGCTTTGGAATTCCAGGGAAGAAGAAAACCATTCGGGGGTGACCTATAAGAAATGGTTTTATTTAAAGCAAAACTGATTCTTTCAGTCCTGATATACTGTGCTTTAGCAAATAGGACACATAGATTCACAGTACCAAGAGTTCACTTATTTGCTTTCTCAGCCATGCCTGTAGGGATGAACAAAACACAAATAGCCTTAAAGACTTTGAAGGCAAAGGATAAGTGCTTTATCATGGCAAAGGTCATTTTAAATGCATATCCTGTCTTACAATTTTCAAGCCATCCCTTGCAGTCTAATGTCTTTTCTAAAGTTAATTAATGGGCCTGCTATTTCTCTTCCATTATCGTGGTCATTGATGAAGATGTTAAATAGATTGGTGCTTGGACTATCCCCATGAAAATGAGCATGGGTGATGTCAACCCAAGCTAATACAGCTTAGGAGTCCTTTTTAAGCACACTCTAATAATCTGAGCTCTTATTTAACAGGGGTATCTCTCCATTTGTTGAGCAGCATGTCATGCAAAAGGGAAAAGTCTTACTAAGTCAGATAAATTGCAACTGATGTCTTCCCACAGTTACCATTCTTTCTTCTCACCCACCCCTTCACTGTCTATTAAACCCACCTGCCTTGTCTCAGAATGAAATTAGATCCATTTGCCTTAGCTCAGAAATAAAATAAATGAATCTCAAGGGTCAGATGTGCTTCAGTCTTGATTACAACCTGAAAAGGCTGAGGCAAGAAGACATGTATCTGCAGAAAGGAGAGCATTTGGTGGAGGGAGAGAAAAAGCCACATTATCTGCTTCCATATCTTTGATCCATTCTCCAGTCTCCTTGGCTTCTTTATGATTTCCTTCTAGGGTCCTTCTGCTCTTACTCTTTATTCATTTCCTCACCCATAGGAAGTTTGAACATTTGTACTGGCATCTAAGATAAAGAGATTCCATCTCCAAGACAGTTTGGAATATCGTTATCCTTTATTCATATAAGGAAATATTCACTCTCTAAAATGGTTAGCTTCTAAAGTATCAGAAACCTAGAATGAGGGAAATAACATATTCGGTTTCTCTTAGGTCCCTTTAGTTTATTTTTATGAAAAACAATATTTTTCAGACAGACAAATTCTTGTGTTCTCTCCTTGTGGAATGGGTGGCATGGGGTGGAGTTCTCTAGGAGAAAGTAGAAGTAAATATTATTTATGAACAATACAGAATTAACAATTTCAGAAACCCAAGCTGCTGTAATCCTAATCATTTATCAAAGCTATCTTAGGCTAATTTGTTAAGACTCTGACGCATTCACTTTATAAAACCTTTCAATACCCATAATACTTCAGCAACCCAACTGCACATTAGAATGTGAAATTTTACTAATTAATCTTTGACCAATATATTGAAGAATTCCACTGCTTATGCTTCCATAAATATGGTTGTTATATTTTGCAGCAGTATGTTTAACTATTTACAAAATCTTACCTGCTCCTCTACCACACCTTTCTGCCCAAGCATTCTACTTTAAATAGACTGACTTGACTGGAAGAATTGTCCAGGTAAATAAAGCAAGGAGATCTTATTTAGTCATAAAATTGACAGGCAAGAACAAGATGCATCCACTGCTTTTAGGATTCTTCTTAAAATATTTTATTTTTCCATATGAATTATAAATGATCTTGAGATAGAAGGTAACAAAACCTCATCATTTCTAGACCTGACAGATGAACTCCTGGACAAGAATTTAATAAAAGACTTTCTTTCTTCCTTCCAAGCTTTTCACTTAGTATAGAGATACCATCTTTCCTTTGACTGTTATGAATAAAATAGTTTCCACATATTCCCTGTGATAATAGCTCAACATGAAATTAAACTTGTCAAAGGCTGTAACATATGATGGCCCTTCCCTGCAAACCAGAATCCCTAAAACAATGATGAGGACAACCTTTCCAACTGATCAGTTATCAGATATGAGTATCCTCTCTCAGTTCTGAAATTCTGTCCTGCTAGTGGATTTTCCCTCTGGGATGTTAGAGAAGAATTGTATGCCCTCACCTTCTAAATAGAGTTATGGGGTTTGTGCTTGTGCAGGGAAGTGCAGTGATACAATAAGAAAGGCTAAAAGATCCCTTGGCCCCATCACTGATACTTATGGCTCTTCTTACAAACTAGAAATCAAGGTGCAAGAAGTATTAATAATATCTCTATTTCTTTACAAAGGAAACAGCCAGCAAGACTTTTAACCCTTGAAAATTTCAAATTGCAGAAATGTAAAATGTATACACTAAGGATAGTAACTAATGAGAGATTTAATGGCTCATGCATTATATAAACTTCCAATTCTAATACATTTTTGTTGTTTTCCTTTTTCTCAGGGACCACTATTATTTCTCAATTATTTATTTTGATTTTTATTATTATAGAAAAATATAGCATTATGTTTGAAAATAAAAGGTTAAACCTAAGGGTGAAAATGTGTCCTAGATCAGTACTATACATTAGGACTTTCTGCAATGATAAAAATGTTCTATGTAAGCAGTGTCCAATAAGATAGCCACTATCCACACGTGTCTTTTGAGCAATTTATACGTGGCTAATGTGACTCAGAAACTGAATTTGTAATTTTAATTAATTTAAATTTAAATAGCCACATATCCACACTTTTGGATACCACCAATATAAACCAGTCAAACATCAGATAGTTAGGACTCCTCAGCAACATCCCTCCTAAGCTTCCTTTTCTAAATGATCATAAATATTCTGAATTCTCTTTTGAATTTTATTGAAAAATTCTAATGCCAAACAAAGCTTAGATTTGATTAAAGTAAAATATCAAGGCAAATATATATGTATGTGTGTGTGTCTAAATATTCCATTAGAAAATTTTTCTAAAGTCATACTTAATGACACTTACTGAAAATTTTTTATTTGCTCAGATGTGTGTTTCAGATCATGGGGGCTATAAGAGAATAAACATGTGCCTATTCCATGCCAAAGCGCTTAAGACAAACACATACAAAAGCAACCCCAAACAATACAGAACAATATGTAATAATGTATCTACAACTGTAAATGCTATAAGACTTCTAAAGAGGAAGATCAGGAGGCCTTCTTTCACTAACTAGCCAGTACGGCTTTCTAAAGAGGGTAATAAGACACAAGTTATACCATGTGCAAAATGAGTCATCTATTTTCTTAAGAAGGCTTGGTTTTCATTAAAAAATAATTGTGTGGCCATTTTAAAAGCAATATATTATCAGGAAAAAATCCACCAATAACCAGATGGTTAATTAATGGCAAATCATTAACCTCTGAGTACAGAATTTTTCACATTTTTATTGGTTATACGATGATAATGTCATCTTTTAAATTTAACTTCTAGTGTTATGAGGGTAAACACATCTGAAAATGCTTTTGAAAGTAAATCTGTGTGTACAGTACACTGTTTTAGGGATTAAGACCCAGCTACAAAAAAGTACATCAAGCTCCAAAGTTAAACTATTTGACCACTGGCTAAATTTTCAAAATTCTAGTGGAAAAGAAATGTAACTTAAAATTTTAAAGTTACCTTAGACAAGAAAGTACACAACTCTTTGAATGATCTACGAGACACATGAAAACGTTTTCAATGCCACTTTTCCAAACAATAAAAAGCAACCCATTAATGAAGATCTGGCAGCTTGTCTGTACAGGCTACTCAACGAAGCAGGCAACCTTCAGAAAGAAGATACAAGCTGTCAGGTTCACCCAGCTATAATTGGAGTGTATATTGACTTTAGTCAGTTTAGCAAAGAGAATATCAACTTACAAAATGCTAGCAACAATGGAGATGTGATAACTGAAGATCACTGTTAAGATGTCTGCCACTTTCAAAAAATTTGTCTTCAGAAGTTAATAGGCATTTTAAATTGTTGCAACAGTTGCACGTCAACATGAGCTATTGCTTTGCTATTAAACAAAAATTTATAATACATTAATTTGTTTGAACAACATATTCTTTCTGTCATTTAACTCAATTAAAATTGAATAATTATAAACATATAAATCACTGAAACCTAAAATAACTAACTGTCAAGGAGAAATAAGCTAAAAGTTAAGAAATTATTCCAATTCAATCACATCTTACCACTAGGTTTGTTTTTCTGATGAAATATTTTCAATAAATAAAACTTTAAAATAGAGTATTATAATAGAATCATTGATAGATCCTTACCTCCAGGTATAATGATTAATTTTATCATTATATTATATATTTTGGGGCTAAATATATCAGTGTATTTAGTTAATAGTTCAATGGTCTGCTTTCTCTTAAATTAAAGCAAATTGTTTCACAAAGAAATATATATTTCAGAAGTATGTAGGACCATAAATAATGGGTATATTAGGAAGTGTGAAATTGATAGTGCTTGGTTTAGCTAGATGTCAAAACTGAAACAGAAAGTATAGTCAGTCTGAATAACCTACCTATTGTTTTATATAGTTTTGGTTCACGCTAAACATTAAGAAAAAAAAAATGAATTATTTTCACTGAAGCAGCAAAGCATTGCAACATAACCTGATCTCCAAAGTTTACAATGGCTTGAAAACTTTAGGCTTTTTTAGCTGAAAGTGCAGTCTTAGATCACCAACTTTTGCTAATTTCATACCAGGAAAACTGACTTTAAAGAATTTGTTCTTCATTCTCACTTAAATTCAATATATTATTTTAAAATTAAGTATATCAGTACCTATTAGTCTTCCCTTATCACCAAAGGTATTGAAAACTATGATAAATTTTAAAAATAATAGGCTTTGAGAAAGAAATTAAAAAAACTCAAATTCATATTCCAGACATGCCACTTCCTAGCTGTGATTTAGGACAATTCATAAAATTCTCTTAGCTTCAATTTTCACTTATAAAAATGGCATAATACTATCTACATTACATAACAATTCTGAGGAGTGGTTTAGCATATATAGAAAGCCTAGCACAGGGCCTGGCACATAGTAGGTGTTCAACAAGTTAAAATTGAAACTCCCTCCTTCCCTCATTTAACCTACTCCCAGCTCCAGTTACCACCCCCCCACCAGAAAAGAATTTAAATGTAATTGCACTGACACTGTCTCCACCAAATCCTTGTTCAGAATTTGAACTCTCTTCTGTTAAGAATAGCATACCATAAAAGGGGCCAGGGTTTATGGACCTAAGGAGACAAGCTAACATTACTAAAGAAATTCAGTTTTCCTAATCACATAAGCACAACCATAAATGCTTGAGTCCAGCATTTAAAACCATCCTTTCCCACAATCCAGTTCCTAGTTCAGCAAATATCATTTTATTTACCAGAATTAGTGAGAAAATCCACTTCTACCCTACCAAATTAGACTACTGTAGCCACTAAGATTTCATGAAAAATTTTTCAGTAAAATAATGCAATTGTAATAAAATATTTTGAATCATACTAACATGATCACCCTAGTCACACAAAGAAAATACTGAGACTATGTAATATTTTTAAAGCATTTTAGCTTAGTAGATGGTACCATGTATGCCATTAAAACTACTACTACTTCTAAAAGATATACAATACTTCTTCACTTTAGGCTCCGTGTGACTAGAGACTTGGCCCTTGGCTCCAGGGGAATCACTAATGAGCTACAAAGCCTTTACACCTCTGGGTCAGGAGTTTGGATTAAACCTAGGTTGGGAGTGACAGAAAGTCGTTACCATCTCATGATAGTTCAATGGTTTATGTGAAGGGAATTCATTGTTTCAGGCCACTTTCTAATGAACAAGCATCCACCTCACAAAAAGTCACCACTGCTTTTGACAGTAATTGGCAGAGACCTAGAGAATGAAAAATTCAACCAAGAATTGTGTTCCCTCCACTCTATAACTAAAACATCCAAGTAGGGATTTTTTTTTTTATGGAAAAGACAAAATTCTTTTTGGGTCTATGGAAAGTAAGGCTAGGGGAGAAAGAGAGGATGAGAAAAATTGAAGGGAAAAGTGAGATCCATCCTGAGCAGAGCAAACCAAACTGCAAAAAGACTTACCATCAAAAGCTTTAGTTAGTACTTATATGACATAAGTATTTAATTCAGAAAACACATGTGCCTATAATTTGATTATCTCCTGATAAGAAGGTAATAATATTTTAATAATGCGACTTAAAATCTCTAGATTAGGGAGTCAAAAAGAGGATAAGTAATTTGAAATAATGTTCCTTTAGAAAGCTGTTACTAATTCACAGGAAAAAAGAAAACATCAATTTTTAAATGGCAAGTCACTTTAAGATGCTTTCAGAAGCACGTGACCTGACTCCAAATAACTTCAGTTTGGGGCTTTCATAAATGCAAGTTAAGCAACAGGGTAAGCTTCAGGATAGGCCTGATCAAGCATTTCAAGCCTATTTCTCTATAATCTCTTCACTGTTCCCTCCTCAGTAAGTTGGTTTCATCTTCAGCGTCGCTTCCCTCATGCTACAAAAATAGCCGCATTTCCCAGCTTCATACCTGCATATCCTCCAAATATAGAGGAAGAGAGGCTGACTCTTTTTATAGTTTTCTTCTGAGTAAGAAAACTTCTTTCTCTGAAGCTCCAAACAATCCTGTCCCCTTGCATCTCATTGACCCAAATTGGGTCACCCCGTTCCTTCATAAACAATAGTCTGGCTCAGGCTGCCTTGCTTAGGCAAATATTCATGGGGTGGGGGTGGGGGACTGAAAAATGGGTTAGAGTGATGAGCCTTAGATCAACCAGGACCTACCCTTGGAGCCAGGAAGCGATCCCCTTACCCTGAAGCACATAGATGGCATGGCAGAAGGTGCTACATGAAAATTGGGGGATACTCTATGAAAAAGGAAAGGGATAATGGATGCTGGGTGTATAAACAATGTTCACAGCAGGCAGATTTTAAAAGTATTGTTTTATTTTACAAACTTTATACGTTTACAGACTTTCTTTGAAATGTGACAACTTAGGAGTCAATGTTCCCACCCACTTGCCCCCAAAACACCAAGGCGTAAAAATAAACAGCAGAAACATCTCTATTTTTAAATTACATGAGGCTCTGACATTTGAGTGGGCAGAAAAAAGTGAGGAAAGTGACAAGGGTTGTGCTACTGTGGAACATAATTAAAATATAATATAAAAAGAAAGATCTCTTAAACTTGGGGAGGGGGAGGAGAGGAAGAAATCCAAATTATCATATCTAAGAAAAATGTCCGGTATCTAGATTCTTCTTTTAATCTGAAATATTAAGCAACTCCCCAGAATTGGTCAGCAGCAGAGCCAGAACTCAAACTGAAACTGATTCTAAAGCCCATTCCAGATCCCTTCAGCAAAAGTCAGTATATCTGAACCAAAGCCTATATGCCACCTATTTTCCATTAAATCCCATGTCGATGTGTACTAAAGAGCAAGACATTATGAGCCAGACACCATGCTAAATGCTGTCGGAGAGATAAGGCACAAATTTAAAATACACACATCAATGCATAAAAATATTTGTTAAATGCTCAAGCAATAATTCAGACAAGGAGCTCACCAGAGTGTAGAGGTGGGGAGAAAGGAGCAGGAGCAACCAGTAACTACTCTCTCAAAACTAACAAAAAGGGAAAGGGGAATATGGATTTTGGTGAATGCTGGGCATGTTGGAAACTTCAGGCCCATAAATCTGGGAGCAACATGGGAAGTTTTCATAGGAAGGATATTTTAATTCTTCATTTACAAAGCAATTTGTAAATTACAAATATTTTCACATCCATACATTTAAATGACAGCTACCATATTGGGTATCGGGTGTTCTACATGTGCTGACTCAATCTTTGTTGTAGCTGGTATTACTATCTTTCGTTTGCTTAGACAGGTCATATGATTTTCCCATGGTTACACAGTGAAGGAGCAGAGACAGAACTCAAACCCAGATCTGCTGCTAAAACCTGTGTTCTTCTCACTACAGTGTGTGATTTTCTCTCTTTTTAAAAAATTTTACCGGGGGCCGGCTGTATAGTCCAGTGGATAGGGCGCCGGTACACCACATGGGAGACCCTAGGTTCGGTTCCCGGGGACCTCTCCGAGTGGGCAGATGGCCTTGAGAAAGGCAAGCCGCCATGGGCAACGCAAAAAAAAAGCCTCCACGGGCAGGGCAGAGCCGCCACTGGCATGGCAAGTCAGCCGTGAAACAAGGAGCAGCACGGAGCCCAGCAGCCCACGAATCATGGAGCCGAGCAGCACACAAA
>PVKH010017978.1:0-15265 GCA_004027955.1 Chaetophractus vellerosus | reverse complement strand
CTTCACGTGGTTCTTCTGCCCCTTTTATTTGAACCTATAATTAACACTATACTCTTTAAATATATGTCCCAGGGACTTAAATTTTCAGTCTGTTCATATGCCAGTTGAGTCCTGAATCTCAGCAGAGTTGCAGCCAACGCTTACTCTCCAGTTCATCAGACTCACTCAGGACAACTAACAAAAGGATGATGATGGACAATGCCCATGCCCAAAACAGAGTGTATCCACAACTGCAAGCAAAGCTGTTCCATCCATCTGCCCTATGGGAACTAAGCCCCCTCCTCAACCAGAAGCAGAATGGGTATCACCATCCCCAAATTCTCAAGGTTGAGGAATGAAGAAACATAAGGGGGGAATGCAACTATGGACCAAAGTAGACTTCTTATTATTCTAGTAATGGAAGAACTTGTAACATTGATATAAAAACAGTGCTCACCAGAGGTTCTGAGGGGAGGGAAAAGGAAGACTAGGTTTAACATGCGCCACTTTTGGGACATTGGAATTATTCTACATGGTAATCCGATGACGGGTACAGGCCATTACACATTCTGTCAAAACCCATAAAATTGTGCAGTGCAAAGTGCAAACATAATGTAAACTATAGACCATAGTTAGTAGTAATGCTTAAAAGAAAGAAACTAAATCTTGCGCTCCATATAATAAGCCTTTAACTTGCAGTATTTGGTATCTTTCATTTATTCAATAAATATTCGTTGAGTGCCTACAATAGGCTCTGAAGAAGCAGTGAAAAGCAACGACCCCACTCCCTCGTAATTTAACACTAGCGAGAGACACTTCATTGTTTTCCTGCAGCCCAGTTATCCAAAAAAGATAATACGTCACATAATCTAAAACTGGAAAATCAATCGGTTTTGAAGCAAACGAAAGAACACGCACGACTTTGGACCAGCTCCGGGGCAAAATTGACCGGGCCACGGGCTGGGATACAGGTGGCTGCAGTGGGCGAGTCGCTCCGAGCGGCGCGGGCCTGTGACGCGCAGGCCCCACCTCCTGCTCCCTTCGCAGCGCCCCCGCCCCCTTGAGCGGAGTGCGCAGGCTCCCCCGCCAGGCTCCGGTTGTGCAGGGGACGCGACGTCTTCTCCCGGTGAGCTCCTGAGGGGGTCGGCAGGCCTCGTCTTTCCGCACTTGCGGAGCAGCTTGGCTGGTGTGTTTGGTGAAACAGAAGCCCCAGAGTGTCCGGAGCGTGAACCGAGCTGAGGGAGGATGGCAGCCTCCGGCGTGGAGAAGAGCAGCAAGAAAAAGACCGAGAAGAAACTTGCTGCTCGAGAAGAAGCTAAATTGTTGGCGGGCTTCATGGGAGTGATGAATAACATGAGGAAACAGGTACCGCCTCTGTGGGAGTGACGGACGGTAGCGGGGAGGTGGTCCGGGTCTCGGGCCCCTTTCTCCTGGGCCGACACCCGCGCCCTGGGGATCGCGACCCCCCTCTTACTTTGTCCTCTCCCTTCGCGCGCAAGCGAAGCTGCTGTTACTACAGGGTCGCATTAAACAGTTCTCGAGCAAAAGCGCTTCCACGTCTGCTGATGATGTGGCTCCAAAGTCAGTCTCCTGGGGGACTGCTCGGGTTGGCATTCGGCCTCCGGGTATCGGTTGTATGACAGCTCTGTCCTGGTTACCTCTTTGTGAGGCTAGGATCCTTCCATTGGCGAGTCGTTTTGAGGTGTCGTGAGATCTTGTGCGAAGAAGCCCATTGGCACAGCTATTCCTAAGCCCCCAAAGAAGGGTGAAGTGTTGCTGGCCTGAAATCAGCTACTCTTAAATAAGGATCCCCGCCCCGCTTCTCTATTACCCGGGTGGAGCTTGTTGAAGACAAATGCTCCTTACGTATTAATTTAGAGGAGAAACAGTCATCCATAAACACATGCTATCTTTTAAGGCACTGAGCGCCCTGGTTATTAAGAGGAGCTCTTTGTTCTGTCTTTGATGTGTGTGGTGCATTAATGAAAGTCTTCAGCACATCCACGAAAGGTGGGTTATGAAAAGAATGGGTATGAATAGTGGAGAAGGTAGATAAGAGAGGTTTTACATTTTTAAAATTCCATAACATCTAATTTACCGATAAGCATAGAAAACTCACTTGGTTACTTTTTTATTTATAGAAAATACACGTCTAAGGAGATTTATGGGAATTTTTTAGTTTTGTGACTGTTGTCCGGTTTTCCATGAAGACAAAAGCAGATGTGGGTAAGAGAATTGCAAAAACATAGTTGGCTTAGGTAGTAGTTCTGATAGGAACATGGACAACAAAAGAGGAATTTACGATTTTTATGAAGATATTAACTTCTGGTTTCTTTAAACAAACTGTGACTGCCAGCTCCTTGTCTTTGTTCACCAGCTCCTGGCACAGTCAGTGCAAAATGCCTGGTGAGTGCCGTAGATATCTATGGGAATGCCTTTATATCCTTTTTTTTAAAGATTTATTTATTTTATTACATATCTTCCCCCCCCTCCCCCCGCTGCGGCGACGCGCCGAGACTGGTCACTGCGCAGGCGCGGCTTTCCCCGCTTGTGGGCGGCTTCTGCTTCCATTCACGGCCGGCTTTCAGTTCGTGTGTGGCTGGCTGCGCTCCATTCGCGGGTGACCTGCCCTGCCCGTGGCGGCTTTTGCCCTGTCCGTGGCAGCTTTTTGCCCACGGCGGCTCTGGCCCGCCCATGGCAGCTTGCCATTCTCAAGGTGGTCTGCCCGCTAGGAGAGGTCCCCGGGAACCGAACCCGGGGCCTCCCATGTGGTATGCCAGCGCCCTATCCACTGGGCTATCCAGCCGGCCCCCCTTTATATCCTTTACTGGCCTTTGTGCTGAAGTAGTTGTGTCTGGATTAATTATTTTATGTAGCTTACTTTTATGTATCTATTTTCACATTCATGTTCCTCTCATGTGAATCTTTGTATTTACAACACATTAACTTCATATTATTGTGTATTTAACTGGTCTGCCTATAAACCGCAGTTTGCCAGTGCTCACACTTGTTGAGGACTCTTTGTGGTACCCTCTCTCCCCCCCAAATAAGGTGTCTTCATCCATGAACTATACATGAGCATTGCCACTTTCCTTAAATAGATAAGGTGCACCTGGGTTATAGCAGCTACTTGAGGAGGGAATTGTCTGAGACCCTAGATTTGGGTCTTTGGGTTTAAAAATTGATCCACATCCATGTTTTAGACTTAGCTTTAGACTGAGTTAACACCTTTTTATTTACTGTTAAATAGAAATGCAGATATTGCAGTTACTGAAGAATCAGAGTTCTGTTACGGAATAGGAAGGGGAAAATGGATACTTTGGTGAACAACCAGGAATCTCTTCCACAATGGTTAAATGACCTTAATCTGCTGGATTGTCCTTTTGTCAGTGGTTTTGCATGTAATCCAAGCAATATCACTTCACGGAATCCTGCATCTTTTGTAAGATTTACAGTTTCACTTTGCAGTTGATTTACATTGTATTTATATTGTAATGTATTGTTCTGTTTAACACAGGAGAGACTAACCAAGACTGACTGACAAGAGTAGTTGATGGAAATTGGCAGAAATAGAAGCTGGTCTGTGCCAGTGGAGGAATGTTTGAGTGAGGGCCAATTTTATAAATTCTTATTCTTGGGTGAATGTTTTTGTGTTATGACCATTTTTGCCTCCCCATATGATCTCATGGCTTTTAGAATCAGGATAAGTTCCTAGATGACAGGGACCCTTTATTTTTACACCCAGAGACATTTTTACAATAACTTGAGAACACTTTGTAAAATTAGAATACCTGAATTCCAATTCCTGCTCTACCATTAGTTATGTTCCATCATTTCATCTCTCTTTAACATGGCATCCAATCCCATACTTAGGTGAAAGGGGTTTCTGCAGAGGCAGCAGCCTCAGCTTCTAATGGAGTCTATTCCTCCACCCTTTAGGTCATTTGTAGCTTTTAGTTTTTAAGTGAACTTTCTATTGAAGTATAGCATACATGTAAGAGGGCACAAATCATAATATTTAGCTCAGTGAATTATTACAAAGTGAGGACACCACCACCACCAAAGAACAGAACATGACCAGTATGCCAGAGGTCCCCTCTTATGCCTCTTCCGAATCACTACCCTCCGAACAGTAACCTGTGTTCTAACTTCTGTCATCATTGATTTATTTTTCCTATTGTTGAACCAATATAAATAAATGAAATCCTATAGTATATACTCTTGTGTCTTGATTTCTTAAAGCCAACATTAGGCTTGTGAGATTCATCTGTGGTTGTTATGTTTACCCCTAGTTTGTTCTCATTTTTACATAGCATTCCAGTGTATGAATATGCCACCATTTATCCATTCTGCCATTAAGGACATTTCGATTATTTCTAGTTTGGGGCTATTAAAAGTAACACTACTTTGAAAATATTTTTACGTGTCTTTTGGTATGCACATATATGCATATCTGTTGGGAAATACCGGAAGTGGAGTTGTTGAGTCATAGGGTATGCTGTAACTATTTATATGTTGATTAAATGCTGATAATTATTTGGAAAATGTTGCTTTGTGTTCTGTTTGTCTAAGTTTTAAGTTAGTAACAGCCATCTTTGGTAACATATAATATATCCAGAATTCTAACTATTTGTTCACACATGCTTTTATTTGGTCTATTCCATGTTTTAAAGTTGCAAGGACCACATGAGACTTAAAAAAGATACTCAAGTTGGAATCAAAAAAGGCAGTAGTGTATTATACCTCCCTTAGAGGAAGAAAAAAGAACTTCCAAAGCTAGATGAAAATCCATATAGAACTGATTGCATTGATAGCTCTTCATAGGTAAAATAGGCTTTTTAAAGGGTCAGAAAAGATCTTAAAACATTGTATCGATAATGAAGGTATATTAGTTTATAGGAAAATATTTGCTAGCACTTAATAGTTTAAAGCTCAGCTTCATTTGTTCTTCAAAACCAGTCCCCTGAAAGGCAACTATTATTTTTGTTTCTACTTTATAAGAGAGGAAAATAAATGTCAGAAAGGGTATATGCTTTACCCCATGTCACAGCTATTAAGTGGCAGAATTGGCTTACTGGCTCCACATCCTGTACCCTTTCCATTGTAGAGTACAGCTGGTACATAAGATTGTGATTGCAGCCTGTTTACCATACCTGATTTATGCTTTTGAAATGCCGTTTGTGTCTTAACACAGCTTTTTAAAAAATTTTATCTTTCTTGGCATTTGAAATAGAACCTTAAATTTGTTTGTGTTGTCTAAACAAATTAAATTAAGGAGTTGTCAACAATTCTATGAGAGCATGAGTGCTTGCAGTCTCTCTAAGGGAACTCACCTTGACTACCCTGTGAACCAGCTATTTTCATCTGTTCCATCCCTAGTGGTCCTCACGTCATCTTTTTCGTCCTACTTTCTCATCCTTGTAGTGCTCTAATTTGTTCTCCACTGAGCCGTCTCTACCACTTCCTTCCTTCAAACCTTCCCTGAGCCCTTTGAAACTTGATATTCCTATACATTGACATCTCCCTAGTTTATTATTATTGTTGTTGAGCTGTTGTTTTATATTTATATCTAGAAAAGTATTGTTTTCTCTGTTTTATCTCTATTTAGTCTTCTGTAGCCCAGGTACTTCAACTGGGCTGCCAGTACTTATGTGCAGTCCTACTTTCCATTCAATTTACTGATTTCCTCAACCCTGAGTTCTTTCTCTATACTCTCACTTTCGGCAGATCACTCCTTTGACATCACAGAATAAATAGAAGTCATTAGTCTGGAATTATCTTTTAACTTTCCACCACGAAATCTATAAATATGTTTTGGCACCTTCTCTTTTCTCTTTTGCTCCTACTAACATTAAGAGGCTGCCTTTTTCTTTTTCTTTCTTTCTTTCTTTCTTTTCTTTCTTTTCTTTCTTTTCTTTCTTTTCTTTCTTTTCTTTCTTTCTTTCATTTGCCTGGGCCTTGGCTCCCTCAGAACCAGCTTTATTATAGAAGTTAAACCATTGGTTATTAAATTCCTAATGAGCGCCTTTAACTTCTCCCTCTCTTCTGGATTCTTGCTACCAGCATTTAAGCATTTTGTAACCTCCACATTTTAAACCAATCAACCAACAAACCCATCCACCCATTCTTATTCTCCACATTCCCTTCTAAATAACACCTTCTGTCTCCCTCAAAACCAAAAGTTGGATAGATTCACTGCATTCTTTGCACGCTGTTTATTCTATCCACTTCAGTCTGGCTTCCTTTCCCTAACTATCATTCAGATTAATACTTATTGAGAACCACTGTTAAGTTAGGCATTGTGTTAGATTCTGGGGTTGTAATGGTGAACAAAATTCAACATCCCTGTCTTCATGAGTTGTATAGTCTAGGAGGAGAGAGAGACATGTTAGTCAAGCATTCATAAAAATAAATGTAAAATTGCAACTGTGCTAAGTATTATGCAGGGGAAGAACATGGTGCAATGAGGGCATGTGGATGTGGGAGTGGACTATCAGGGGGTCTTTTCCTGAGGAAGTGGTAATTGAACTGAAAGCTGAAATAATAGTAGATGTTAACTATGCAAAGAGGAAACAGCCTCTCAGGTAGCAGAAACAACATATACAGAGGCCCTGAGTCAGAGGCCAATTTAGCATAGAATGGCAAGTACCAGAGATTGAACAAAGAGATTGGTGTGACTGGATCACAGAACAGAAGTTGGCGAAAGATTTAAAAGAAGTTGGTGAAAGAAAACTGGGGAAGTGGCAAGTTGTTAATATATGTTAGCTTTTTTTTGTTACTGTTGTGGTGATTGGGTGCTAAGTGTCTTAGTTTGCTAGGATGCTATGACAAATACCACACAGTAGTTTGACTTAAGCAACAGAAATTTATTGGTTCACAGTTTTGAGGCTAGCAGGAGTCCAAAATCAAGATATCAGCAAGGCTTACCTTCTCCCTACCAGCAATCCTTGGGGTTCCTTGGCTTGTATCTCTGCTTCCCATCATGTGGCAATATCCTCTCCTTTCTAGCATCTGTGACATCCAGGCTGTCTTTTTAAAACCTCCAGTAATCTGGATTAAGACTCACCCTCATTCACTTGGGCCAAACCTTAACTAAAAATAACATCCTTAAAAAGTCCTATTTACGATGGGCTCACACCCACAGGGGCATAGATTAAGAACACATATTTGTTGGGGTACATAATTCAACCTACCACACCGAGGAATGCAATATAAGGTATCACTTATAACTTCTAGGGTTCTGGAAAGCATGATATCATTCACTGAGAAAGGAGATACTAAAAAATGATTGAGGTTTTGGGGGAAAGATTATAATTTGGGATTTAGATATTTTCGGTTAGTGAAGCCCATAAGGGATTGATGTATATATGGTGAGTTGACAGGTTTGAAGCTTAGAGGAGAGTTATGGGTTAGAAGTGGAAATTTGTGAATTTTCTGCATAGAGAAGATCATTTCTTCCTTGAAGCTGTGGAGGGTCAAGAGTCTAAGATAATGGCTAGGTAAAGAGCCTGGAAAGGAGAGGAAGAAAGAATGGCTGGAAGGGTAGGGGGAAAAGAGAGTTTTGAGAATCGGAAGAAATTGTTTCAGAAGGAGGATGATTTGAATATTTGAAGCCAATGAGAGGTCAGAGTAAGATTAGAACCAACAATGCTTATAGGATGTAGCAATATGATGGGGTTATTGACTATAGTGAGAGTTATTTTGATGGGGGAGACAGATGGGAATCATACTGATATGGGTTGAAGTGAATAGATGTGAGGAAATTGAGCCAACTTTTTTTAAGTTTGGCCCAGGAGGAGATGATAGACTTAAATGGAGGTTGTTTGACTTTATAAGTTTGAATGTGAGATATATATAAATGTGTTTACAAGTGGGAAGGAGTCATTTAAAATGGTGAGGTTGAATATATATGAAACAGAATGGGTAATTGATAGATGAATCCTGAGATGAGATTTAAAGTAAAGATGATGAATCTCAGATAGGAGGGAGGACAGTTCCTTTTCCATAAGAATGGGAAAGAGAGGGTTGGTAGATAGGTAGACAGATTGTATACTTAGAACTGTGAGGGTGAAGGAGTTTCTACTTGGAGTCTTTTCTCTGGAAAGTAGGAGATGAGAGCATCTGCTAAAATGAAGGAGGAAGAAGGTGGACCTGAAGTTTAGGGAAAATCCTCTTTGTGAAAAGTGGATATGGTAGGATGTTTTTGAAGACCCACTGGAGGTTAATTGTCATTAATTTGTATAATATTTTTCCTTAACCTGGCCTTCAAATACCTGTTTGCCCTTATCCCAACCAACTTCTCCAGGCAGATCTCATGCCATTTTTCCATTTTCCATTCTACTTCAAGCACCTGTTTTCTTTCAGACCCTAAAATGTATCAGTGCCTGAAGCTTTCTTCTCCTATTACTCTTGCTTCAGTTCTCACTTTAATGCTACTTCCTCATGAAGTCTTTCCTTGAATGCTTTAGACTTTGTCAGGGTCTTCTGCTATGCACCCTGTTCCTTTCCTTCATGCACTTATCTCTTTATAAATACACTAATCACATTTTAGTTTAATGTGTGTCTTTGCTACTAGACTCTCAGCTCCATGAAGGCAGGGACTGTTTGTTTTATTCAGTGATAAATTGCTAACAACTAGCACATAGTTGCTTAAACAATTGTTAAATAGTTAAAATCATAGGTATGGCTGATATCACTAAAAGATAAGGGAAGAAGAAGAAAAGTAGACTGAAGATGAAAATTTGAAGAGCATCTTCATTTATTTGAAAGGACAAGCAGACTAGTGCATTGGAGATTAAGGAGGGAAAGGAAGAAAGAGCAGGGAGTATTGTCACTGAAATCAAGATATGAGTTACAAAGAAATAGTAGTTGTTAGGTGTATCAAATACCAAAGAGGTTAAATGTCCACTGGATTTGGAAATTGCTGATCTCAGCAAGTGAAGGTTTTATGGGATCATGGGTAAATAAGTAGATTTTAGAGGGTTGAGGAGGAACAGAGTAGTGCATAAATGGAGAAGGACCTGCCTCTTATGCAGCCTTTCTCAGCTTTCCAAGTGGGGATTAACTGTTCTTGCTCTAAACCTCAGTAGTATCAAATGGATACTGCCACTGTGACACTTAACACATGCTGAATGAATGAGTACAAAAGCATGTCTTAAGGGAAGATATGACTGTATTAAAATTCCCTTCTAAGGAGAAGAGAGGCAATCATGACTTGGGAGGTCCAAGAATTAGGGGATCCCCAAAGACATCTGTGGTTTTTCTCTAGAATAGTGCCTTCATTACAACTCAGCTTTGACTACTCCCAGTCTGTTTCTATTTCAGAGTTTCACATTGCTGGGGAGAGAGGATCTGATCAACCTAGTTTTGGTTAAATGTTAATCCTTTGAATCAGTTATCTATGGGAAGGAGAGCAAGACCATGTTGTATAACATGACCATAAAAGTCACATTTTGTATATTAGAGCCATTTCCTGAGAACGAGAAATTGTAAATCAAGTAGCTACCCCAATTGGTGTGTACTACAAAGATTCGTATCAGTGAAATAACTAGTGTATTATATATTTTAGTACATAATAATACAGCATATAATTTAGTTACATTCTGTTGAGTTTCTGTCAGAAGTATGGTTGATGTAATTAATATTTAAAAGAGACACTTTTAAGCATATGCCAACTATGCTAAATGTCATATATCATATACCCAGGTTAGATAGATGACTGGAAAATGATGTACCAGGATTAAATTAGTCTAGTTCTTTCTTAGACCTTTTATTATTATTATTACAGTAAAATTGAATTACAATTTAATATTATACTATAAGCTTTTATTGTGAAAAATCATTTTAAAAATTGTGTCTTCCGAAAACTTTATAGTAATATCTTTAGTCGCTTGTTATTGTGGAACATAGCATGCTATAGTGGCAATAAAGTGGACTTTGGAATCAGATAAATCTGGATTTGCATCCTAGCTCTGGTGCCTTAAAAACGGTGTGACATTGGGCAAGTCACAACCTCTTCAGCCTTATATACTCTAATCTGTGCAACAGGAATCACAATATCACATTTACTTAAGTTGGAAATAAGTGAGCAAAAGAATGTGAAAATTTTTAATAAATTATTCAGTGCCATACAAATATTGTTGATACTTTTATCACAGTGAATCTGATAGGGTTTGTGGTAGTTTGATATTATTTATGAATTCCAAAAATAGATATTGGATTGTGTTTGTAAACTGCTCTGTTCCTCTGGGCATATTAGATTGTATTAGATTCAGAGGTTTCACTTTTATTAAATTAAGATTAGAGCTTTTATTTGACCATGCCATTTAGGGCATGCAGGTTGGGTCCCTGTCCCCCAACCCCCCTTTGTGGGCTATATAAACGGATGCTATCAAAGACAGGGAAGTAAATACACAGAGAAAGAGAACACGGAGAGTTTAGTTTTAGATGCTAGAGCCCCAGGGAGAGAGCCAAGCTATTCACCTGATAGTTTGCAGCTGAAGAGACCAGAGTCCTGAACAGCTGAGAAAACCCAGAAAGAAATGAGCCCCGGGGAGAGAGACAAACCTTATGCTAGCCTACTGCTGAGATTGGAAGAAGCTGAAACTAGGGAACCTTAGGAGGAAGAGGAAGGCTGAACCCTCGCAGAGACTGGCAGCCATCTTGCTCCAACACATGGCAACACTTTGGTGAGGGAAGTAACTTACTCTTTATGGCCTTGCGTCTGTAAGCTTTTACCCCAAATAAATAACCTTTTTAAAAGCCAACAGATTTCTGGTATTTTGCATTAGTATCCCTTTGTCTGACTAATACAGAATTCTTGGTTATAAGTAACAGAAATCTATTTCTATTTTAAGTAAAAATAATTTACTGAAAGACTATTCAGAGCTTATAGCATGGACTGCAGACTGGAAGATGAGCAGATGTGACAAGTTAGCAGGGACTAGGGGTTATCTGGAAGTTAGTCTGTAGGAACCCTGAGTCAAGGTTACAATGCAGGAAGTCTTGACCACTGAGTCAAGGTTATGGTACAGGAAATCTTGACCACTTGCAGCTGCTGCTGCCATAAAGATGATTTTCTTTCTTTCTGTCATCATTCAAGATTCAGAATCCTGTAAGAAGGCATCTTATTGACTGGGTATAGGTCATTTGTCAGATCTTGGCTCTGCTAAGGAGTGAATAGAAGAAATATCTGTTTATTGTTTTCCATATGAGAATCAGGCTCTGAGACTTGCCCTCTCACCAAGATGGTTCATACTGAGTAATTTTTCCTGAATTGGGAGCTTGAACTTCTTATGGAAAGAGGGAATTAGATGCTAGATGGCCACAATCCATAAATGTCCACTACAGTTTAGCCCTTGACTATCCAATAATAACATCCTTATTCTCATTTCTATACTTTAAAAATTGTCACCACAAATTCCTAGAAGCACACAAACAATGTACACTGACCCTAGAAGAAATAGACCTCAACAAACCAATCACAGGTAATGAAATTGAAACAGTCATCAAAAATCTCCCAAAAATGAAAAGGCCGGAACCAAATGGCTTCACAGGTGAAGTCTAACAATCATTCAAAGAAGATCTAATACCAATCTTGTTCATTCTCTTCCAAAAAATTGAACAGGAGGGAATGCTAACAAACCCATTCTATGAAGCCAACATTACCTTAATACCAAAGCCAGTCAAAGATACTACAAAAAAAAAAAGAAAATCACACCAATTTCTCTAATGAATATAGAGAAATTCTTGCTAACCAAATCCAAAAGCACATTAAAAGAATTATACACCACAATCAACTGGGTTTTATCCCAGGTATACAAGGGGGTTCAACACAAGAAAATCAATTGGTGTAATACACTACATTAATAAATTGAAGAACAATCACATGACTCTCTCAATTGATGCAGATAAGGCATTTGACAAAATAGATTTAAACACTCCAAAAGACAGGAATAGAGGGAAACTTTCTCAACATGGTAAAGTGCATATATGAACATCCCCAGCTAACATTGTACTCAATGGTGAAAGACTGAAAGCTTTCCTGCTGAGATTGGGAATAAGATAAGGATGCCCACTGTCACCACTGTTATTCAATATTGTACTAGAAGTTCTAGCTAAAGCAATTAGACAAGAAAAAGAAATAAAAGGCACCCAAAAGGAAAGGAAAAAGTAAAATTTTCACTATTTGCTGATGATATGATCCTATACCTAGAAAATCCCAAAAATCCACAACAAAGCTACTAGAACTAATAGATGGGTTCAGCAAAGTGACAGGATAGAATATTAATACACAAAAATCAGTGACATTTCTATACACTACTAGTAAGCAATCTGAGGAGGAAGTCAGGAAAGAAATTCCATTTATAATAGCAACTAAAAGAATCAAATATTTAGGAATAAACAAAGGACACAAAGGACCTGTATTCAGAATACTCCAAATAATTGCTAAAAGAAACCAAAGAAGATATAAACAAATGGAAGGACATTCTATGCATGGTTCAGAAGACTAAATACCATTAAGATGTCAGTTCTACCTAAACTGATTTATAGATTCAGCATAATCCCAATAAAAATTCCAACAGCTTTTCTTACAGAAATGGAAAAGCCAAATATCAAATTTATTTGGGAGGGTAAGGAGCCCCAGATAACCAAAAATGTCTTCAAAAAGAAGAACAAAGTTGTAGGACTCTTCCAGACTTTAAAATATATTACATAGCTTCAGTGGTTAAAAACATGAAAACAACAACAACAACAACAACAAAAAACCAGAAAAGCAAAACATGGTACTGGCATGAAGATATACATATTGACCAATGGAACCAAATCAGGAATTCAGAAATACACCCTCACATCTACAGTCAAGTGATTTTTGACAAGGCTGTCAAACCCACCCACCTGGGTCAGAACAGTCTATTCAACAAATAGTGCTGGGAGAACGGGATATCCATAGCTCAAAGAAAGAAGGAGGACCTCTAGCTCACACCTTATACAAAAATTAACCCAAAGTAGATCAAAGATCTAAATATAGAAGTTACAACCATAAAGCTCTTAGAAGAAAATGTAGGGAAACATCTTCAAGATCTTGTGGTAGGTGGTGGTTTCTTAAACCTTACATCTTAAACCTTGAACCTTAAAGCTTACACATGAGCAATGAAAGAAAAAAATAGATAAATGGGACCTCCTCAAAATTAACACTTTTGTGCTAAAATGACTTTGTTGAGAAAGTGAAAAGGCATCTGACTTATTGAGAGAAAAGTTTTGGAAACCACATACCTGATAAGGGTTTGATCGCCATCTTATGTAAAGAGGTCATCAACTCAATGATAAAAAGACAAGCAAACCAATTAAAAAATGGGCAAAAGACTTGAATAGAAAATTTTCCAAAGAAGAAATACAAATGACCAAAAAGCACATGAAAAGATGCTCAACATCACTAGCTACTAGGGAAATGCAGATCAAAACTATGAAATATCATTTCATGCCTTACAGAATGACCATTATTTAAAAGGCAGAAAACTACAAGTGCTGGAGAGGATGTGGAGAAATGGGAGCACTCCTTCACTGTTGGTGGTAATGTAAAATGGTGCAGCCTCTTTGGAGGACAGTTTGGCGGTTCCTCAGGAAGCTAAATATAGAACTGCCATACGATCTGGCAATCCTGCTACTACGAATATATTCAGAAGAACTGAAAGCAAGAACGTGAATGGACATTTACACATTGATGTTCATAGTGGCATTATTCACAATTGCTAAAAGATGGAAACAACCCAAGTGTCCATCAACCAATGAATGATTAAACAAAATGTGGTATATATGTACAATGGAATACTCTCCAGGTATAAGAAGAAATGAACTTGGGACACATATGACAACATGGATGACATTATGTTGAGTGAAATAAGCCAAACACAAAGGGACAAATATTGTATGGTCTCACTAATAAGAACAAAATACGAGGAAGTAAACTCATGGAGTTTAATTATAGAGTATAGGTTGCTAGGAGATAGAATGTGGGTTGAGAAGGGGGAGCTGATGCTGAATGTATGTAGAGTGTTTAAGAAGGGGGATTATAAATGTGGGGAAATGGTTAAAGTCCATGGTAATACATTTTAGTGAGTATAATCAGCACTGTTGATTTATAAATGTGATTGTGGCTGAAAGGGATAGTGTAGCAAGGTTAATGTCAATTGAAAGAAAGCTAGAGGATAATCTAGGGCTATAATGTAGTGATTTTGGTGGTGGACGATGATTGTGCTTAACAGTACAAATGCAAGAATGTTCCTTTTTTACAAGGTATTAAGAATATGGAGATGCATGGGAAAATATAACTAATGTAACGTATGGGCTATAGTTAACAATAATCTTGTAATATTTTATAGCAATGGCAAAGCAGATACTATATCAATAATGGGGACGTATAAGAGGGTATGGGATTTTTCCTTTTGGAGTAATGAAAACGTTCTGAAATGGACTGAGCTAGTGACAGCAGAACTCTTAAGAAACTGAGAGCCACTTGGGATGTATTGTACGAGGCAGGGGACCATATAATAAAGTGAACCCTGTAATGCATGATGGACTGTAGTTATCTGTACAAGTATGAGAACTTTTTCTCGTGAGCTATAACAAATATACAATATTAATACATGGTGTTAATAATAGATGGTCTGAGAGGAAAAGACACCAAATATAACCTATGGACTATAGATAGCAGTAATATTGTGACAGTGTTCTTTCTTCCTATTAACAAATGTGTCACAACAATGTAAGGTGTTGGTAGTGGGATAATGTACGGGAATCCTGTATGGTATGCATGATTGTTTTGTTAACTCACAACTTCTCAAGTAAAAACAAAAAAAGCCAAATTGTCACCAATCAAATTTTTCACTCATAATATTTAACTCCAAGATCAGGATGCTTTCTGTAGTCATTTTAAGATTCTTTATATGCTCATGGGGCAACATGATAGATGCTACATGCACGTGGGTTTGTGATGCAGAAGCTAAGGGACACTAAGCCACTTTTAAAGCAAATAGTAAGGAAGCAAGCCTGCTCTTTATTCTGGAGGGAGACATTATCTTAAAGTTACTTGCTGCAAACGCAACCCTAAGAAATGATGACCCAGATAAAGAGTGGTAATTCTTGTCAAGCCTAGGAAAAGTTGTAAGAACTCAGGATACCAACAGAGGTACCCACCCAACAATCAATAGTTTCCTTAGGAGATCTCCTGAATTCCATCTATCTTCTGCCTCATGGAGTAGAGCAGCAACTCTTTTTTTTTTTTTTT
>PVKH010017976.1:0-15270 GCA_004027955.1 Chaetophractus vellerosus | reverse complement strand
GGGCCGGAGCCGCCGTGGGCAGGGCAAGAAGCTGCCACGGACAGGGCAAGAGCCGCCACGGGCAGGGCAGGTCGCCCGCGGATGGAGCGCAGCCAGCCACCCGCGAACTGAAAGCCGGCCGTGAACGGACGCAGAGACTGCCCACAAGCGGGGAAAAGCCACGCCTGCGCAGTGACCACTCTCGGCATGTCGCCGCAGCGGGGGGAAGGGGAGATAAGTAATAAAATAAATAAATCTTTAAAAATATATATATATATTCATCAAGGTACAAAAAAATTCATGAAAATTCAAATTTTTTTCTTATCTAGGTGTCTTGAGGATGGTTTGCTCTCAGCCTAGTTTGTGTTCATTGCCTTTGGTGAACCAGCAGAAAAATCAATCCACCCAAAAGAGAAGTGCCAATTACCATCTCCCAAGGATCTTTTCTCAATACTGAGGACTCTACAATGAGTAGCTCCTCCTTACAACTCCATAGAATTGACAGAGATAAACAGACATGGACTCCCAGCTTCCATGGTGAGACCAGAGTGGACAATCGTCATAATAGCTTGCATTGGCAAAGACAATTCCCATTCCTGTAGCAGAGACAGAGACACTACGAGGATGCAGTTTGATTATTTTCGCGGCCACTAACAGTGTCTCCAGGCTGCCAAGGCATGAAAAGACATGCTTTAGTACGTGGCTGGGGAGCCTTAAAATTCTGCCCTACACCTAAGGAGGGGGCCGCCAACTCCCTTTTCCATTGGAGGACCCCAGAAAGAGCCTGAGGCTCAGGTGTTCTCTTGCAAAGAAGGACTGGCTCTAAATGAGATGCTGCCCTTGATTCTCCTCAGCCCATTGGACTAGCACAGTGTTTATTTAAGACGGTGCCTATGGCAGCCACACAAAAAAGAAACAACACGAAAAACAAAGGGACATTTTTCTATTGCATACTTGAAATGAATGCAGCTGAAAATATTAGACTGATTAAAAAGGACAAAATTTGTGTGATATATATGTATGTATGTAACTGGAGTAGCTGGATGATGAGAAACTCAAACTGGCAAGTGACGTTGGCGAAACACAGTGCAATAACATTAGTTACACACTAACACAAAGCGGTTTGCAGTGAGACATCTTTATGAGCTATTTATGCCTTATCTAAATTCCCATTTCCTGAAAATAGGACTGAAAAACATTTAATGAACCTTTCTATATCATGCAGAACTGGCATTTATGACCAGAGACTATGCATTGTGCAATGAAGCAGGGCCAGCTTTTAAAATAAATTCTTTGCATTGCTTGTAGTTGAATTATAGATTGAATCTCCAAGTTTGCTTCCTTCTAACTCGTCTTAGGGAAACTCAAAGTAACTAGTAATTCTGTCCTTGCCTTAAAAGCTAGCTAACAAGGGCTTGCTAGGGAAAATCTGCCCAATGGCCTATCAGTTTTTCTTTTTCCTCTATTAAGAGGCAGCGCAGTGAAAATGATATTATTATTTAGAGGAAGAAATGATTGTTCCTTGGCTCCTGTGGCGGTTTCTATTCACCTCTATTACAACACATAACACATTTTGCCATTATCGTTTCTGCCTTCCCTACCAAATTAAGAGTTCCTTGACATAAAGACATAGAAAGAATATTTGTGGTGAATTCAGGCCCCTCTAAATGTCAGATCCTCCACAAACATTATTTTATCATCAACAATCCTGCGTTATAGGTTTTGTTACTCCCACTGAGATGTCACCATTGAGATGTCTCAGATATGAAACTGCTGGCACCTTTTCCTGAACTTCAGCTCTGAAAACTGTGTGTGTGTGTGTGTGTGTGTGTGTGTGTGTGTGTGTGTGTGTGAGAGAGAGAGAGAGAGAGAAAGTGTATATAGTATATAATGAGAGAAAAATAAAGTGCCCAGTTTTAATTTTTAACTACATTACACAATTCAAACTTTATTTTCCAATATGTGAAGAAGTTATCTTTCATGAATGATATTTTTAATGAGATCAGCCCAGACATACTAACGATGGTGGAATTAAGGCTTATAAAACCTATTTCAGAATATTCTGATTCTGAGTTGTGTTACAAAGATAAGCGCGCCATTATCTTTTATCATTTATACTTTGAAGCCACTATTTTATGTATTACTCTTCTATACATTATTAAATTTCATTTTAAGTGGAAAATGTTAATATTTAATGTATAGCTTAAATGCTATTAATACTAATATTGCCTTTTTACTTTCTAAAGGGAAAACTTTCCAAGTCTAATTTGAATCTTAACTTTTGTTTCTGCACTGTATGCTCTGTATGGAGAGTATGCTCTAGTGGCATGGATTATCCTAAAAATAAGATAATTCAAAAGGAATGCGTGTCTAAACTGAATTATTTTGGGGGACGTATTCCTAATATGTGAGGAATCTGTGACAACTGAACCACAGGTGTGAAGGGGAAGTGTCATTGAAGACTGGGTTCAAGCTAAGCAGGAGGTTCTTCTCAGCCTGCTGGTCTACCCCATCAACAAACCTCTTCCTCCTTTCCCCTTCTATTAGGGTTTCATCACCTCTGAGACTCATACCAGGGCTCTTCATAGGAGGAATTGCTTTGATCTTCGTGGATGTATTTTGCTCTTCTGATGTTCACACCTAAAAAGGTGATGTAAATGGACTAGAATGAATGAATGAGTAAACTTGGGCACCTGGTTTTTTCAGATTCAAACACAAGTTTTAGAGCAGTTATTTGAAATTCAGGTTACTTCCAGGAGGCCGTTTCTGTCTCTTCTTTATGGTTCCACAAAGCCCTGTGCTGCTAGCATTTAACACACTGCTTGGAAACCATCGTCGCATATGTCAGGACGCCCAGCTGAAGAGTCGGCATCCTTGTGCCCCTCGCACAAAGCACTGACCCCATGCTGCATTGCCACGGCCCATTACGAGTCCTAAAAGCAGCAGCAGGCACGGTGCCTGCGTCTCCAGACCTACTGCAGTGAAGTTCTGGATCTGCAATGCAGCTATTTTCTGTATTAGCATCGATATAGGGAGACCTAGCAGCAACTTGAAACAGATCACTCGGCCCCCTCTTGACCACAGTGTTAGAGGTTCTCCTGACTTCAAGATGGTTATTCCATTTCCCCTAAGAAATGAGGATACGTCTGGAAATACGAATCCGGGGGAATCTCCATCCAGATGCCACCTTGCTGAAGAGAATCACCCATAGAGGCCTCTTTGGGAGAAGAGGTACCCACATACCACTAGTCTCACGGAAAAAAGAAAGGGGTAAAGACAGCTCTGATCAACCATTTCCTCGTTGCACTCCTGGCATCAGGAGTTTACTAATTTTTTACTGCTTTTGCTTCCTCCTCTCTTGATGGTTTCTTTTCTGTTTCTACCACCTGGGAAGGCTCTTCCCTTTCACCCAAGGTTTCCAAAACATGGGTAAGGAATTGTGTGTGAGACCCCTCTGCTTAAATCTCTTCACTCAGTAGCAGGCTGTGGGGGATGGATGGAGCTTTCCTCCAAACCGTTTCTCAACATGGCAGACTTCTGGGGTTTGGGCAAAACAGTGATTTTGTTTGAATCTCTGTGCTTTTAGCCAAATTGCTTTCAGGCGAGTTGTGGTTATATGGCCAAACTATGTTTATGTCGTCTCTTGGGTAGCAATCGCCACACTCACGCTGAGCAAAACGGATCAAGGAAAACTGGCAGTTAACGGAGAAAACACTGGAAAGCTCCTGGTCCTGAGGGTGAGCTGGGCTCACTCTGCTTCAGGCCAGGGATGGTGTCCACTTAGTCTCCACATGATGCCCCATTCTTCTGCGGCCAGTGGCTCCTTGGGGCATGCCTGACTGATGGGGATCGCAGGAATGCACCAGTATGAGCAGAAGCTTCGGCCCCCAGCTGGCCCCCAGCCACATCTCCCACTTTGCTTTGGCAAATATGAAGTCTCCTCGCCCAGCGCCAACAGGGCAAGAAGGCAGTGTAGCTCACTGCCCAAGGGGTGGTATTGCAAAGCCAACAGAATGTGTGGGTGTGCTAGGTCAGGGGGGGCTGGAAGAAAGGAGAACAATGATCCAATCTTCCACACAGTTACGTATCATAGTTCTCTGTAAACTCTTAAAGGTCATGGATATGCTTATTCATTGATTCATTCTCCCCAGGTGTAGGAAGAACATAAGGAAAAAGCTTGAATTAAACTAAAATACATTGGGAAAAATGAAAACATTGTTCTCGGGCTTTATAAACACAGTTTTTGTTAGAAATGAGATCAAAATAATTATAACAATTGCAAACATAAATACATATCCAATATGTGTATTCAAGAACTTTTAAGTAACAAAAAATAGGTAACTTTTTCAGGATGACCCAGCAATTAAAGACCAAGAGATATGATTTTGTCCCATAACCATTAAATGAGTTCACTATGTTCAGTTTTTTAAAAAGCAAAATACTTAAACTATTTAAACATCAAGTCTGCATGATCCCAAAGAATAAGTCTGAGTAATTATTTTGACTGTTTTTTCATGGAATCAACTGAATCCAATGAATAACGTTGTTACAATACACAGTTCGTCACGCAGTTGAACTCATAACCTCTGAGATTGTGCTTGATTAAGAACTCATGGGAAACCTCATACATATCAGAGGACTGTATACATCTGAAAGAGGCTTTGGAGATTTAAAATAGAAATGTGCTTGTTATACTTCCAAATACCATTTGAGAAAGACCAGAGAGTGTAACATGGGTTTGCTCTCAGGTTGTACCTATGTCTCTTCTGAGCGTTTAACCCCCGATTGCAGTTCCTCTGTTGGGACTTCTCATCTGTATGAGCACACAGTGCTGAGGAGGTAGAGGGATCATTTACCCCAATGGACTGCCTCTGGCGTATCACAGCCCGAGCACTAGACCATCATTTAGGAATGTTAGGAAGGATCACATGCCAGGAAGCCTCCAATTCCACCAGCTGGAATGCTACAGAGAGTTTCAGACTTCAGCTGCCTCTGGACTTTCTGGTTTGAAATAGCTGCAGAATTTAATGCGCAGCACAGAGTGAATTCAGTTGCTTTGTTTTGGGTGGGTTTGTCCCTCTGAAAATGACAAATGCATGTACACGCAGACCAAGTCTTACCACCTATCATGGCGTATGTCAAACTTTTAATGTTACAAATTTTTCTCAAAATAAAGGTTGCTCAGGTACTGACTTGATTGTCCCACCTTGATATGGATGATTGTTGAAAAAGAATAAGGTAATGATAATCCAAGTTCGGTGGTGATGCTCCAAAATGTGTTCACCAATTGTTACAAATGTACCATGTGAACAAAGGATGTTGTTAATGTGGAAATTTGTGGGAGGGGATGGGAGTGAGGCATATGGGAATCCCCTATATTTTCTATGTAATAGTTATGTAATCTAAGTATTTTTTAAAAACTTAAAAACTATATTTTAAAAAAAAGAATAAGATAATGATCTGAGGTAATCACTGCTAGCCAGGTCTTAGTCTCAGCTGGGAAGTAGGCTCCCTAAGCTGTCAGCTCTTGCTTTGAGAAGCATTATTAGGTGAAACCAGGGGTTGGGATGATCACTTTCGCAGCTGCATATTTAACCAACTGGGAAAACACTTATTCCTCATAATGTGCTAAGCAGGACTCCATGTCCCTTTATCCAAGAGGAGGTTGCAATAGGAATTAAATACTGGATTTTGTATTCTGTAATGTATGCAGTACTCACCAAAGAACGTTACTGCAACATTCCAGATGTTTCTAGTGTGGTCAAACTATCAGAATTCCTTTCCCTAGACATTATATGTACTATATGGAATATGTAATTATATGTAAGGATGTATATTTTTGCATGGGTGCGTGTTTCAGGAAATGTTGACACAAAGGTGAATGTGAGTCATTTATTTGGGGTGGGGTCCTGGGAACCTTTGGTGGAAGAGAGGGGATGTAAGAAAAGGGATGGAGATAATAAAGGGTGCTTTGTCCAGCAAGTTACTATGACAGGCAACTGGAGCTTAATCCCACTGGAGGTCCAGGGGAACAACATAGAACACACACCTCAGAATTCTCCCTCCCAAGAGGGCAGGCAGCCTGGGCTGGTTGTTATCAGCTCCCATCAGCCACGGGTTGAGGCCTACTTCTGTGGATCATTAACTCCCTGACTCTTTAAGCATGCTTTGTTCTTGGCCAGAGCAGGCTCTTGTGACCTGGAAAAAGCCCTGGGCAGAGAGATTCTGCCTTGGAGTTGCAAGTCAGACCAGAACAATGTGCATGGAAATTGTAAAGACCAAGGGAATATGGGCAGGATATCTATGTCTAAAGTTTAAGTCTTAAGTAAGTCCATGTCTATGTCCATGACCTTGTCTAGGACTCTGTGTTTATGTCTATAACTATGACTATAACGATGTCCATGTCTACAGCTACGTCTACGTCTACATCTATGACTACAGATGTCTATGTCTGTCTGTGACTCTGCCTATGTCTGTAACTATGTCTATTCATGTACATATATATCTAAAGATATGTGTGTATGCATATATTTATAAACATATTGTGACTTCATCAAAGGAAATCCTAATAAAATCTCCAATATCTGGACTTTACAGAACACTTTCATAAATAAACAAAGCTAGAGATCAACCACCACAAAAACCTTAAATCTCTAACCACTTGTAAATGAAGAAGCATGTGGCAGTTTGAGATTATTTTATGGATCCCAAAAAGAGAAAGACTATGTTTTTAAACTATCCCTGTGGGTGTGGTACACTTGGATTGCATTATATTTCGTTGGGGGCCTTTGATTAGATTACTTGATAAAATCTCTTTAGGGCTTTGGATTGGACTATGTCAGTGGGGCATGATTCATGTCGAGTCTCTGCGCCCTTGCTGGGTCTGATAAAAACGGGGACACAGACAGACAGAGGGAAAGGAAGCTGCCATATTTGACCCTGTCATGTGAGAGAGGACTAGAGGATCGCTTAAGCACGAAGCCCCCAAGAGGCTGGGCCCACGGAGCAGCTCAAGAAGAGACAAGCCCTATGCCAGTTTTGCATATAGCTGTAGAAAGGCAGAGACCTCAGCAGAGATGGGAAGCCATCTTGCTTTACCATGTGGGAGCGGACTTTGGTGAGAAAGCTCTTGTGTTGCCTTGATTTGGACTTTAGCCATCCCATTTCTAGTTCTTTGCATTGGCAGCCCTTTGGCAAACTAAAACAAAGCATTCTGTTAAACAACCCCCAGATCAATGGAAAAATAGCAACAGAAATGTCTATCTAGAAAACAGTGAAATATTTCATTCTCTGCAAAAGCCTATTCACCTATTAATAGCCATCTAAGCTTTCATTAATAAAAAGAAAGACTGAGGATAAATTAACTATATATTCATCATAAGAAACTAGAAAAAATAGAATTAAAAAGATATGATAAGGTAAAGAATAAGGATAAAAATGGAAATTACTAAATATGTTTAAATAGAAATCATAAATAGATCCAAACACTTTGTTTAAATTAACCTTGAAACAGAAAAAGTGCTAGCAAGTTAAAGGGAAAATAAAAGGAAGCAAAAAAATAAAAAGAAATTAAAAAGGCAATGTAACCACAGATTCTAAAGAGCTTAAGAGAATTATAAGAGAATGTTTTGTGCAACTCTATGGAAATGAGTAAGAGAAACCTGAAGGGAATGGTTTATTTCCTGGAAAAAAAAAAAAAAATCTAAAACTGCCTCCCAAACCGTAAGAAAACTGAACCTACAAATAATCAAAGAAAGTGTTGAAAAGGTAATTAAAGAGATGTCAGGTTAAAAAAATAATATACATCAGGCCCAGATGGTTTCACAGCTGACGTCTATTTAAGTTTTAAGAACAAATCATCTCTATATAATGTCAACCCTTATAGGCTGCAGAAAAAGCTGGAAAACTGCCCGATTTCATGATATTAGCCTAACTTAATGCTCAAACTTGCTAAGATGACTGCAAAATAACTGAAAAACTAAAGAATAATTGCATATGATTACTCTGCATGGCTAGATGCAAAAATTTTGAATCCATTATTAATCAAAAGAATCTAAGATATTGAAGAGAATGTTCAATATTTTAAATCCAGGACACAAAGGCAATTTAAAATTATTTACTCTATTATTAAGTTAAAGGAAAAGAACTTTTGTTCACATTCATGGTGGCTGATGATGGAGAGGAATTTGGTAAGTTCAGCAGCTCTTCCTAAGAATAGTATAAATAGGACTATGAGAAAATGGCCTAATCATGAAAATATCACAATAAAGAAAGGAACAATGAATTATTTCTTTTAAGTCAAGGAAAAACAAGGATGTCCACCATCACTGCTCTTATTCACATGGTGTTTTAGATACTTGCTAAAGCAAAATGCCCAACAAAATGAAATACATTTCAAAAGATACAAAAATGTTTAGTATGAAAATGCTAATATTAGATTCTCAGAAAATCAAAGAAACACAATTAAAGGTAATTAAGAATTAGTGGCATAATTGAGTAAGATAAATTATACAAGCCAAATATAAAAAAATGCTCTTCCTATCCTAGCAATGTCCAATAGCCATATTAGAAAAAAAATTATTCCCAAGAGTAGTCAAAACTACCATGATCCAAGTAATAAATATAGAAATATAAAATGTTTTCTGGATGGAGGGAATGAAAAAAATGATGCTTAAAAATCAATATATAAATACAATAAAATTTTGTGCAGAATTTTTAATAGAATGGCAAGTATATGGTCAAAGATTTAAAAACAGATGCTCTCTCCCATCTCCCAGGTCCATGTTAGTGAAACCAGAAAATATAAAAATGCTTAATCCACTGCCATCCAGCTTACTTCCCTACGGAAGAAAACATTATTTCTTTTCTTCCCTTTGAAAGGCACCATGTAAAATGAAGGGAGAAAGACAGAGGGAGCAAGATGGTACAATATACTGAAACCAGACAAGTCTCCATTCTTCAAAATTACTTCTCCAAGACGCAAACAATTCTATTTAAAATACTTAAGGAATATTCATATAAAAGCATGGAATTTGGAGAAAATTAAGGCACATAACCGTATAATTCAAGGACGTCAACCACATAAACTTCCCAGAGGCATTATTGAGATTTTCTCACTCTTTTCACTGCTTTTACTCACTACCGTATTTAGTGTCTGTAGGTGCAACGTGAATTGGCAGGTGGAATTGTATTGTCCTTTTCCAGTTGGAAGAATAAAGTGTAAAGTTTTACTCATGACTGATGGTGGAATGCGCATTTGAAACTCAAGAGACATTATTCCACAGGGTTATTTTAAGGTTAGTAGACTATGGCGGTTTTTCACTGTCTTTCCTTAATTCTGCTGTAGTCCTGCAGTGTTTTCTTTTTTCCTTAAGGTAGTGATGTTTAAAGAATTGAAATTTATGTTTTGTTTACATTCATTTTCTTCTGTATGATTTTTTAGGGGAACATTTACTCTATCTCCTAATCATTTGACATTGGACATGAGATGGTATGTTTCAGTAAAGCTTGATAATAAATATTTATTTCCCTCTGGAATTCCATACTCCACTCTCTCCACTCTGTGGAGGCAGCTACACTGTGCCTCTTCAGTTGTAGCATTTTAAAGGCTCCCAAAGAGGTGGAAGTTATTTCCTTTTAACTGGAAATAATTTTAAATTAAATCCTTGAGTTATTTCATTTTTTCCCATATATTCTTTTGTGCATCTAAAAAGTGCTTTCTTAAAATAACCATTCTGGGTTTTGTGCATCAGGACAGCCTTATGTTTCAACCCATTATTGAGGATATTTTTTAAAACCAACACAAAAATATTGAAGGTTCCAGTCCAATATTTTGATAGCTTTAATTCAGACTATTATGAAAGGAATGGATGATTTAAAAAAAACATTTTAAAAATAGCTAAACAACCTCTTCATCCTGATATTCTCCCTAGACTTGTTGTAACCCAAGAAAGCCCAGTTAGGTGCATCACCTTCCAATGACTACAGAGAGCCTCCGATCCTTGACTGTTTCACAGGAAGGCGACCAGATTCCTGATGATAAAAGGATCATCGCTCCGTATTAGAAGCTTAACTGTCCGCATGAAGTGCTTGCTCTGAAAAGCTATTTTTAAAGATGTGCAGATAGCAAAAGACTGCTAGAAATACTGCAAAGTAAAGAGTTTTCTGACAGATTTCAAGAGACATCTACTGAAATTTGAGTTAAAATATTGTAGATGTTCTCCTATCTACGTGGCAATGATGACTGTTGGTTATTGAGGGAGGCAGACCAATTCTTTTCTTTAAAACTTTATTTTGTACATCTAATAATTGAAAATATAAACAATTAAAAACTAAAAAGTAAACACAGATGAATAACTACAAACATTTCTCAATTAAATGTACTGGGTGCATATACATTTTTTTAATCAAACACTATGTGACACAGTATAAATAGTTCATAATAGCGTAATCGTACAGTATTTGTCCCTCTGTGTCTGGCTTGCTTCACTCAACATAATGTCCTCCAGGGTCATCCATGTTGTCATATGCTTTACAGCTTCATTTCTTCTTACAGCTGCGTAATATTCCATCGTGTGAATGGACCACAGTTTGTTTATCCATTCATGTGTTGATGGACTTGGGTTGTTTCCAACTTTTGGCAATCGTGATTAATGTTGCTATGAACATTGGCAGACCAATTCTTAACTACATTTTTTCCCATGGGTGTCTCTATAAATGCTAATTAAAATAGGCATTCTTCGGCAACTCAACATAATATTTGTTTTCTCTAAACTTTACCTTGCAAGATACCATATGCAGTTTATGACCTTTATCATCATGCTTTAATATATATAGTTAACATGGATCAATAGATGAAAAAGAATACAAATGTAAACTAAAACTCCCAATAATGAAAATTTTAAAAAATCTTTATTTTGTACATAAAATTTAAATGTGCAAATGATTTCAAATAAACAATCTTTATCTTTACACATGAACGACATTTTAATTCTATGTCAAAATTAAAAATGCTCACACTAAGCAATATGTGTTTAGACTCTGATTAGAGAGGCTGTGGCAAAGGAGCTTCATCTGGTTAACTAACGTTTCACGTCGCCACCCGGCGTGGAAGCCACAGGCACTGGGTAAGAGACGTGTTCTTAGAGTCTAAGAATGCTTCCCTGATGCCAATCTGGGCTGACATCTAGCACAGGGGCATGACAAACTGTTAAACATCAGGATAGTTTATACGACTTTGTTGCCTCAGAGCTTATACATCATTAAGTTTTATGTTTCAAATATGAAAAAAGAAAGTCTGTCTTCAGACACCACAGACTTAAAAATCATGCTTGCCAAGTGTCAGGATTAGAAAGACCCTGTGAGGAAGACATCTCATTTTGACCGTCAGTGGGCAGAATTTGCTTTTACAAGCCTTGTTTCATTCATTTACTTGATGGATCAGTGAATTACAATTGATCAAAGATTTAAAGATAAGTTAAAATTTATTAGTCTTCAAAGGCAAGTCATCAAAATACCAAGGATTGTCCATCAGCAAAGCACCTAAACGATTGTCCAGATATTCTGGCATTTGGCAATACACCCATTTTGACAGAGCTTAAATGGGATCCACTGGATTGAAAAGGACTGCTTAATACAGAACCAATGAAATACGCAAAATGTTTTCCAAGGCAGGGTTTCCAATCCACCCAGGGGACAATGCTTTGGGCTTGTCTCCTGGCAAGGGTTGCCTGCACATCCCTAAAATATAAAGGACTATAAGAGGATGCTATGAACAACTGCATGCCAACAAAACAGATAACCTAGAAGAAATGGACAAATTCCTATAACACGCAAACTACCTACACTGACTCAAAAAGAAATAGAACTTCTCAACAAACCAATAACTAATAAAGAGATTGAATCAGTAATCAAAAACTTCCCTAAATATAAAAGTCCAGGACCAGATGACTTCACAAGGGAATTTTACCAAACATCCCAAGAAGAATCAACACCAATCTGCCTAAACTCTTCTGAAAAATTGAAAAGGCAGGAACACTCTCTAGTTCTTTCTTCAAGGCCAACATCACCTTCATACCAAAGCCATATAAAGATACCACAAGAAAAGAAAATTACAGACCAATATCCCTTATTACTGTAGATGCAAAAATCCTCAACAAATGCTAGCAAGCCAAATCCAGCAACATATTAAAAGAAGTATACACCATGCGCATGAGATTTATCCAAAGTATGCAAGAATGGTTCAACGTAAGAAAACAAATTAATGTTAATACACCACATTAACAGAATAAAGATAAAAAAACAACATGATCTTCTCAATTGATGCAGAAAAGGCATTTGAGAAAAACTAAGAAAACTAAGGAATAAAAGGACACTTCCTCAATGTAATAAAGGGCTTATATGAAAAATTCACAGCTAACATACTTAATGGCGAAAGACATCTGTAACAAGACAAGGATGTCCACTGTCACCACTGTTATTCAACATTGTACTAGAAGTTCTAGCCAGAGCAATGAGGCAAGAAAAAGAAATGAAAGCATCCAAATTGGAAAGGAAGAAGCAAAACTTTCCTTATTTATAGATGATGTGATCTTATACACAGAAAATCTCAAAAAATTCACAACAAAGCTAATAGAGCTAATAAATGAATCCAGCAAGGTGTCAGGGTACAAGATCAACACCCCAAAATTAGTAGTGTTTCTATACACTAATAAAGAACATTTGGAAGACAAAATCAAGAAAAAATTCCATTTACAATAGCAACTAAAGAATCAAATATCTATAATAAATCAACCAAGGATATAAAAGTCCTGTACACAGAAAACTACAAAACTTTGCTAAAGGAAATCAAAGAAGACCAAATAAATGGAAGGACATTCTGTCTTCATTGGTTGGAAGAAGAAATATTGTTAAGATGTCGATTCTACCCAAAGCAATTTACAGATTCAATGCAAGCTCAATCAAAATTCCAACAACTTTCTTTGCAGAAATGGAAAAGCTAATCATCAAATTTATATGGAAGGGTAAGTGGCCCCAAATAGCCAAAGGCATCTTGAAAAAGAACAAAGCTGAAAGACGCACACTTCCCAATCTTAAACTTATTACGAAGCTGTAGCAATTAAAACACAATGGTGCTGGCACAAGGGCAAACATATAAACCAATGGAATCAAACTGAGAGTTCAGAAATGAACTGTCACTTTTATGGCCAACTGATCTTTGACAAGGGGGTAGGATCGCTCAATTGGAAAAGAAAGGTCACTTCAACAAATGCTAGCTGGGAAAACTGGATTTCCATTTGCAAAAGAATGAAGGTGGACTCTCTACCTCATGCTATACAAAAATCAACTCAATATGGATCAAAGACCTAAATAGGAAATCCAGAAGTATGAAACTCCCAGAATATAAGGAAGCATCTTCAGGACCTTGTGTTAGGCAGTGGTTTTTAGATTTTATACCCAAAGTACAAGCAACAAAAGAAAAAAATAGATAAGTGGGACCTCATCAAAAGTAAAAACTTGTACGTCAAAGATCTTCATCATGAGTGTAAAATAACAACCTACACGATGGGAGCAAATATTTGGAAACCACATATCCAATAATGTTTTTTTAAAAGAATTTCTTTATTCCTGCCCCCCACCCTCCATGAGATGGCTCCCTTGTCTATCTGCTCATTATCTGCTTGCCACATCTGCTCGTCTTCTCTAGGAGGCACCAGGAACCAAATCCGGGACCTCCCACCTGAGTTATATATGCTCCCTCCAATAAGGTTTTAATATCCAGAATATATAAAGAAATCCTTCAACTTCACAACAAAAAGACAACCCAATTTTCAAAACATGGGCAAGAGATTTGAAAAGACATCTTTCCAAAGAAGATATACAAATGGCTAAAAAGCACATGAAAAGATGCTCAACATCATTAGCCATCAGGGAATTGCAAATCAAAACCACAACGAGGGAACCAGCTGTGGCTCAGTTGATGGGGCTCTGGTTTACCACATGGGAGGCCCCAGGTTCGTTTCCCGGGGCTGCCTCGAGAAGGCAAGCCGCCTCGAGCAGGCAAAGCCGCCGCGGAGCAGGCAAGCCGCCGTCTGGTGAGATGACTCGGCGGGATGCTGCAGTGGGGGGAGACAGACAGACACGGAAGAGCGCAAAAATTAACACAGCAAGAACGAGCAGAAAGGGGGGATATGTAATAAATAAAAAATAAATCTTTAAAAAAAAAACCACAATGAGGTACCATCTCACACCCACTAGAATGGCTATTGAAAAAAACCAGAACACTACAAGTGTTGGAGAATATGTGGAGAATGAGGGACATTCATTCATTGCTGGTGGGAATGTAAAATAGCACAGCCAGTGTGGAAGACAATTTGGTAGCTCCTCAAAAAGTTAAGTATAGAAATACCATATTACAATCTCCCTTCCCCTTGTGATTTTGTTGTTTCAACTTGGATTGTTTTTTTTTTAGTAACAAAGTTGAAGATCTCATTATACACACTTCATATAGAGTTTTCTAATTTACAATCCAAATATAGAATTATACAATTTTAAGTCTGGGAGGAATTTCATAGGAAATGGTGTCCCTTCTTTCAAAATATACTTTTATTTCCATGCCTTGAGAGAGAGACAGTTTTGGAACACATGTAGGAAAAGAAGCTTTAAAAAGAAAGCTTTGAGAAATACTGTACAACCTGCACAAATTATAATACTTGTATTGTATATAAAACTTAATTAAAAACAGACTGGACAAAAAGCAGGCTCAACTACATGGAAATTGGAAGTTTTATATGTATCAGACATTATCAGCAAGGTTAGATATCAAGTAACAGATTCTGACAAAATGTATTCAATTTAGACTAGTAATTCATGGTCAAAACATATAAAGAGTTCCTCTCTTCCTAAAAATAAGGTACTTAAAAAAACTTGGCAAATGACATAGACAGGCATCTACCAGCTGAAGACCAATCAACAAGCCTGTCCAAAAATTCTTTATCTTTCTGGCAACATAGGAAACAAAGAAACAATGCAAAGACTGTTATGGATTGGAGCTATAATCCATATTCCCCACAAAGACAGGTTCAAGTCCTAAACCCCAGTCATGTGGATGTGAACTCATCTGTGAACAGGACCTTTGAGGATCCTACTAGTTAAAATCAGCATGGCCCCTAATCCAATGTGACTGGAGACCTTAGAGCCAGAGGAAATCGAGAAGCAGTAGGAGTCAGGCAGGGAGGCAGCTGGCCATGTGACGGAGGCGGGGAGAGAGCTGGCCGTGTGACGGAGGCGGGG
>PVKH010017975.1:0-15265 GCA_004027955.1 Chaetophractus vellerosus | reverse complement strand
ACTATCAAGGGGAAATAGGACTGCATCTACATAATGGGGGTAAAGAAGAGTTTGCCTGGAATGCAGGAGATCCTCTAGGGTGTCTCCTAGTACTACCATGCCCTGTGATTAAAGTCAATGGAAAATTGCAACAAACCAATTCAAGTAGGACTAACAATGGCCCAGAATCTTCTGGAATGAAGGTTTGGGTCACCCCACCAGGCAAAGAACCACAGCCAGCTGAGGTGCTTGCTGAGTGTAACAGGAACATGGAATGGGTAGTGGAAGAAGGTAGTGATAAATATGAACTTCGACCACGTGACCAGTTACAAAACTGAGGACTGTAACAGTCATGAACCCTTCTTCCCTGTTTCATTATGAGTATGACTGTATATGTATGAAAAATTAATTTCTTGTTTTCTTCCCCAACCTTTTCCCCTATCATATGAACAGTTGTATTAATTTCATGTCATAATCTTTAAGGATGTCAAGTTTAAGAGTAAATGTTGCCAAGGTCTTGCACCATATTCTGTGGGGAATTAACATGTTTCCGGTTGTACGCAGGGGAGTTAAACATTGTTAGATGGAAATATATATGTATGCTTGTATGTTATGAGACTAAGTATGGTTTAGGGTAATGTGTATGGTTGCCGAGATGACAAGGGGTGGACTGTGATGGTTAGGCTAATGTGTCAACTCAGCCAGATAACTGTGCCCAGCTATTAGGTCCAGCAAGCACTGGGCTAATTGAGTTTACTGCATGGATGGCTGATTACATCTGCATCAATCAGCGAGATTGGATCAAGAATGGGTGACGCTTTTATCCATTCAGTTGACTGCCATAAAAGGGAACTGATTTCAACATTCAGGGAGAATTTCCCAGCTCGTCGTTTGACAGCCAACTTCTCCCAGGAACTCATTAAGGACCCTTCATCAGTCTTTCATCGGAACCCCTGGCTTGCAGCCTGCTGTCAGAACCTGCATTTGTGCATCCCCACGGTCATGTGAGAGACTCTTATAAAATCTTATATTTTTAACAGATATCTTGTGTTGATTCTGTTTCCTGAGAGAACCCTGACTAGAACAGGCAGGCAGACCGCCTCAAGAAGGCAAGCCACTTTGGGCAGGGCACATCGCCATGGGTGGTGCATGCCGTGGTGGGCATGGCAAGCCCCGCGGGCAAAGGCAAGCGCCCGCGGGCAAAGACCTGCAAAGGCGAGCCCCCGCAGGCAAATGCAAGCCCCCACGAGCAGGTGGGCCACCGCATTGGTGAGGTGACTCAGCGGGTCGTCCCAGTGGGGGGAGACAAGCAGACACAGACGAACGCAAAAGAAAATGAACACAGCAAGAACAAGTGGAAGGGGGGGATGTATAATAAAAAAAAATTAATTTTTTGGGAGGTAGTGGTCAAGGTTCATATTTGTTCATAGGCTTTATGAGTCATTAGTTTAAAATATTTCATCCCCCCACTGAATTTTCCTGTAATCTCTGCCAAAAATTTTTAAAGGTGGGCATATTTATTTGTTTGTTTATTTATGTATTTCTGTTTTTTTAAATTTAATTTTGAAATAAACTTTATATTACATAAATGTTACATTGAAAATATAGGGAGATTCCCATATACCCTACCCTCTCCCCTCCCACACTTTTTCCCATTAACAACACCTTTCATCAGTGTGATACATTTGTTAAACCTGATGAACACATATTGAAGCACTGCTACTAACCAAGGTTTATAGTTTACATCAGAGTTTACACTTTGCACTGCACAATTTTTAAAATTTTGATAAAATGTATAATAGCCTGTGCCCTGTATCCATCATGGCAATGTCATGCAAGACAATTCCAATGTTCCCAAAATGTCCCATGTTACACCTATTTTTCCCTTTCCCTCCCCTCAGAACTTCTGATGGTCATTGGTTTTATATCAGTGTTACAAGTTCTTCCATTGCTAGAATAATAATGTCTACTTTAGTCCATGGTTGCTTTCCCCCCTTATGTTTGTTCATTCCTCAATGTTGAGGGTTGGGGGGTGGTGATGTCCACTCTGTTTCTGATTGAGAGGGGGCTTAGATCCCATGGGCCAGATAGATGGAACTGTCTTCATTGCATTTGTAGATACTCCCTGTTTTTTGGGGGATGGGCATTGTCCATCATCATCCTTTTGTTAGTTGTCCTGGGTGAGTCCAATGGACGGGAGAGTAGGTGTTGCAACTCTGCTGAGATTCAGGACTCAACCGACATATGAGCAGAGCAAAGATTTATGTCTCTAGGACATATATTTAATGAGTATAGTGCTAATTATAGGTTCAAATAAAAGAGGCAGAAGAGCCATGTGTAGGGAAATTATAAATGAGTCTAACTCTGTTACATTGGGGAGTAAAAATTCCAAAGTAAGACCCACTGACAGGGTGCTGAATTCCTGAGATTGTCTGCCATCTATATTGTCTAGATGTCTTTAGAGCCCTCAGGACTTCCTGTTTGAGGCACTGTTTTCTGTGGCAGTCAATAAGATCCTCCTGAGATATTCATAAGTGTAACCTCTGGAAGGACCTCCCAACTCACTTTGAAATCTCTTGGCCATGAAAACTCATTTGTATTTCACATTTCCCCCTTTTGGTCAAGGTCTTATTCCAAATACATCACTAGTCAGTTCTTGGTAATAATCCCTCAGTGCCAGGGAGGCTTATCTCCAAGAGTCATGTCCCAAGCCAGAGGGGAATGTAGTGCATTTATATGCTGAGTTTGGCTTTGAGAGAGGCCACATTTGAGCAACGAGGAGGATTTCAGGAGGTAACTCTTAGGCAAAATATAATACTAGGCTAATTTTCAATTTCACCAGAACAAGGTTAATAAATACATTCATCAATATCAAGGGCCTGGCATAAAGGTCTATCCTCCTTCTCTAGCTAGGCACTGCCCGTGTACTCAGGGGATTCCTGCCGCTCTAGAGAATGCAGCAGGTCTTCCCAGACTTACTAAAGCAGACTTATTATTATTCTAGCAATGGAAGAACTTGTATTCTTTCAGTTATTGTGTGGGTCTCCATCCACCGAGACAATGCCCCATGTATACTTGAACATATTCATATGCCATAGAGGCATGCCCCAGGTGCACTCCTCCCCACACAACCCCCATCACCAACACTCCATGCCAGTGATCCTCCCTGCCACAGTTGTGACCCTTCTTCTGCCAAAATTCTACTAGCCATTTATACGTGGTCTATTTTGGACTCTCTATTATGTTCTACTGATTTCTACGTAAAGTGTATAAACAGCCTTTCAGTTTCTATAAAATACTGGCAAGCTTTTGATTGGGATTGCATTGAATCTTTAGATCATTTGGGGAATAGTTAACATTCCAAAAATATTGAGTGTTTCAGTCATGAAACACATCTCTACTGATCTAATACTTTGATTTCTACCAGCAGTGTTTCATGGTTTGCAGCATATGCAATTTTTCTTAAATGTCTTTCTACATGTTATATATTTTTGATGCTATTGTGAATGGTAAAATTACATTTTAATGTTTCAAAGATTTTCTTCTAGAATATGACATGAAATTTACATTAGTGTATTGACTTTGAGTCCTGTTATCTGGCTAAATTCTCATATTAGTTGCAATAGTGTTTTTGTAACTTCTTCAATGTTTTCTACATAAACAATTATGTCATCCATGAAGAAAGAATCATTTTTCTTCTTTCTTTAAAATTTTTGTTTCATTACTTTTTCTTGCTTTATTGCAGTGGCTAGAACTTCCAAAAGGAGTAGTTAGAGAAAACACCTTTGCTTTGTTTGCCATCTATATTAGTTTCTTAAGTTTTCTCTAGAAAATGACCACAAATTTGGTGGCTTAAAACAATAGATATTTATTCTCTCATAGAGGTCAGAAGTCTGAGATTAAGGTTTTGAAGGGCCTCACTTCCTCTGAAGGCTCTAAGGAGAAAATGTTTCCTTGCCTTTTTCAGCTCATGGCATTCTTTGACTTTTAACAGCATAACTCTAATCTCTCTCTTTTTTTTAAAGATTACTTTTTATTTATTACATATCCCCCCCTTTCTGCTTGTTCTTGCTGTGTTCACTTTTGCATTCTTCTGTGTCTGCTTGTCTCCCTCCACTGCGGCGACCCACCGAGTCAGCTCACTGTGCGGCAGCCTGTCTGCTCGCGGTGGCTTGCCCTGCTCGCTGGGGCTTGCCCTGCCCACGGCGGCTTGCCCTGCCCACGGCGGCTTTGCCTTCCCAAGGCAGTCTGCCCCCTCGAGGAGGCCCCGGGAACTGAACCTGGGGCCTCCTATGTGGTAAACCAGCGCCCTACCAATTGGGCTACAGCCGACCACCCGTAACTCTAATCTCTATGTCCATCTTCACATGCCCTTCTCCCCTGTGTGTAGCTTCTGTGTCTGTGTGTTATTCTCCCTCTCCTTATAAAGACACAAGTCATTGGATTTAGGACCCACCTAAATCCAGAAGGACCTCATCTTAACTTGATTAAATCTGCAAAGAATCTATTTTCAAGTAAGGCCACATTCTGAAGTTCCAATGGACATGTGTTTTGGCAGAACACTATTCAATCCACTACAGTCCACCATCTGGCCTCCCAAAAATTCAAATCCATCCCATGTGCAAAGTACATTTAGCCAACATCCCCAAAAGTCTTAACCCATTTAGCATCACTTATAAGTCTAAAATCTCATCTAAACACCATCAACTCAAACAAATCTCATTACCTAAATCAGATATGGATGAGACTTTGGGTATGATCCATCCTGGGGAAAAATTTCTCTCCATCTGTGGACCTATAAATCTAGAAACCAGTTATCTGCTTCCAAAATACTTTGGTGAGATAGGGATAGAATGAATATTCCCTTTCTGAAAGGGAGAAAATGGAAGGAATAAAGCCGCTTGTCCAAAGCAAGTTCAAGACTCAGAAGGGAAAATTCTGTTAGGTTTTAAAGGCTTGAGATTTATCCTGTGGCTCAATGTTCTGCCCTCAAGCTGCTTTGGCCCCAGCATCTTGGCCTGCAGAGAGCCCTTCTCCAGCCTGTGGAAGTTCCATCAACTCTACCAACCCCTGAGTGACCCTTGGCAGATGTCCCCTGCCAGCCTCTGATGATCCCTTGCCTCAGATGGCCTGTTGGAATCTGAACCACCCTTTGAGCCATTTTTTCTTTTTCTTGAAGAGCAACACATGTTTGCAACTGAGTTCCTCTATCAGCCTATTTCTTGCCTTGGAATTTTGAAAGTCCAACAGCCTTCCATCATTTCATCCCCTCTTTGTCCTTTTAGTCCAAGCTGGCATTGTTTCTGCTGGTACAACATTTTCATAAACTTTGTCAGTCTCCCATGCAACTCACAGGGATCCAAGGCATCAGAGATGAAGGTCCTCCACTGATCTTTCCATATAATCCCATCTATATTCCTGGCTTCTGCTGAGTTGGTTGATTGAATTCATGAGTCACATGCCTAATTTCTTTACAAAGCATTGTTCAGCAACACCCGTGGTGTTGTCTCCAGACCTTTTTTTCTCATCTTTTGCTATGCAGTTTGGCTGAAAAATTTCCAGATCAAATGCTGGCTCCTGTTTACCACTCCCTTCCTCATTTTATCTCTTTCTTCTTACATTTTACTTTAAGCAGCAAGGAGAAACCAGGCCACACTGTCCATACTTAGCTTGGAAGTCTCCTCAGCTAAATACCCAATTTTATCACTTACAAATTCAAACTTTCACCCAACAGTAGAACACAATTCAGCCAAGTTCTCTGTCACTTTATATAACAAAGAACATGGATCATATCTACCACCAAGAGATATCTATAAATAGCATGAGAGTTTATAAAATTGTCTCACACGCCTGTGGGGATGCACAAATACAAATTCCGTAGGGCAAGCTGCAAGCCAGGGACTCCCATGAAGGTCCTTGATGAGTTCCCCAGGAGACAATGCCTTTCAGAAGTGTGGATGGGAATTCTTTCTCTGAGTGCTGAAATAACTTCTTTTAAGGCCTTCAACTGATTGGATGAGATGCCACTCATTGTTGATGGCAAATCTTCAGTTGATTATAGATGAAATCAACCATCTATGCAATCAACTCACTGATGATTAAAGTCCATAAAATGTCCTTGTATTATAATTAGCCTAGTGCTTGCCTGACCAGACAATTGGGCACTATTACCTGGCCAAGTTGACACATTTTAGCCTAACCATCACAGATGTGCTTTCACCAAAACTACCTTTAACATCCATATTTCTACCAAACTTGCCTTTCAGGCAATCTGGACTTTTTCTATAACACAACTCAAAATTCTCCCAGCTTTTGCCCATTATGCAATTCCAAATCCACTTCCATGTTTTTTTAGGTATTTGTTACAGCAGCAACCTACTTCCTAATACCAAAATATGTATTTGTTTCCTAGGGCTGCTGTTAACAATTACCACAAACTGAGTGGTTTAAAACAACAGATATTAATTTTTTTTCACAGTTTTGGATGCCAGAAGTCTGAAATTAAGATGTTAGCAGGGCCACACTCCCTCTGAGGACTCTAGGGGAAAAACCTGTCCTTGCCTCTTTCAACTCCTTTTGACTCTTGTGCTCCTTGGCTTGTGGCAACATGAATCCAATTTCTACCTCTGTCTTCACATGACTATGTTCACTGTGTGTAGTTTGTGTGTCTCTGTATTTAAATATCCCTATCCTTTCTCTTATAAAAACACTAGTCATTACATTTAAGATCTACCCTAATTCAGTATGACTGCATCTTAACTTGATTACATTTGCAAAGACTCTATTTTCAAATAAGGTCACATGCTGAGGTTCTGGGTTGGCATCAAGTTTTGGGAGGCACTGTTCAACTTCCCAGCCCTGATGACAGGACTGGTGTGACCCTGGGGGTGGTCTTTGCCAGACCAGCCACGCGCGGCACAGAGGGTCCCAGGTGAGCACTTGGAAAATGGGCCATTTGGATCTTTGAACCAGGAATGCTTTCGCGGAAGCCCAAAGAGCTAAACTGTCTCAATTGGACAACCAAAGCAAATTGTTGTGGGATCCAAAAGACTCTGAGGCACCTCAAATTGTCCACCCATTCAGCAGGACGCCCAGCCCACCCAGTGTTATGCTTCTGCCTTGCTGGGGATGAGCGCTCTGGGGCGCTTGTGCAGGACCTCTATGTCTTCCCAAGCGCAGCTCGCTATTGGTGGCCAACCTCCCGATCTGTGGCCCCTGACTCACGGCCAGTGCCCCTTAGAGTGGCAACTATCTGTTTTCTTTCCCGCATCTCCCACCCCAAACGTCTTCAGCTGGGTCCCTTCTTGGGCCCCGTCCGGTGCCAGCGACTGAAGATTCCCCATTGCTGAGCCCAGAGGCCTTTGGGGGACCCCCTCTGCATTCCTCTGGCATCCAGGCTTCTGCCTGAGTCCCTCCCTCCAGCTAGGAGGCATCTTTTTAACAACCATCTGGCAGCCCTCTCACAAGCCCTGAACCAAGGCTAAACAATAAAACTTCTTGCAGCATAGATAAATAAATAAATGTGATGAATTATGTTGATTGGTGCCCAAGTGATAAACAAACTTTACATTTTTAGATAAACCCAGTTAATCTTGATATATTGTCCATTTCATGAATTTCTGAAATTTATTTGCCCATATTTTATTAAAGATTTTTGCATCTATTTTCATGAAGATATTGGTCTGTAATTTTCTTGTACTATCTTTGAAGGTTTTGGTATCGAGGTTATACTGGCCTCATAAAATGATCTTAGAAATATTCCATTTGCTTCTATATCCTGAACGTGATTTTTGTAATATCAGTATTATTTATTCCTTCAATGTTTGACAGAATTCATCAGAATTCATCCATCTCGTTCCACTGAGATGGAATTTTTTGTAGAACACATTTAATTTACAAATAGTTTTCTGAATACTCAGATTTTCTAATTCTTCTTGTTTTTGTTTTGATAATTTTTATTTTTTTAAGACATCTGTCTATTTCATCTAAGTTGTCAAATTTATTGGTTAAAGTAGTTCTATTCCCTTCTTATCTTTTTAGTGTCTACTGATTCAGTAGTGGTATTCCCTGTTTTATTCCTAATATTGCTAAAGTGGGGTTTTTGGGGTCTCTTTTTTTCAGTTTTGCTAGCGTTTATCAGTTTTAGTGATCTTTTTCAGTGAACAATTTTTTTTGTCTCTTTAAACTTTGCTTCTATTAATTATTTTCTATTTCATTGACTTCTGTTCTTTATTGTTCTTTCTTTGTTCCTTCTATTCTCTTTGTATTTCATTCGCTTTTCTATTCTTAGTTTCGTAAGGTGGAAGATTGCATTATTGATTTTAAAACTTCTTTCTAAGTAAGCATTTAAAGGTATACACTTTTCTTTAAGTGCTGCTTTAGATATATTCCACATATTTTAATATATTGTATTTTTATAATCATTCATTCAAGTATTTCCTAAGTGCCCTTCTGATTTCTTCTTTGACTCATGAGTTCTGTAGAAATGTATTGGTTAATTTCCAAATATTTGGGGGGAAGTTCCAAATAACTTATTGCTATTAATTTTAAATTTAACTCCATTGTTGTCAGTTAGTGTAAATAATAAGATTTTAGTATTCTGAAATTTATTGAGGCTTGTTTTCTGACCTAGCATATGGTCTATTTTGGTTACCATTCCATGTACTCTTGAAAATAATGCAGTTGTTGGGTATATTATTGCATAAATATCAACTATGTCGTTAGTTAATTCTCAGATATCCTGATACATTTACTAATTTTTTGTTTTCTTGTTTCAGCCCTTACCGAGAGAAGAGTTAAAATCTACAAATATGAATGTGGATTTACCTATTTCTCACCTTACTTGTGTTAGTGTTTGCTTCATATAATTTAGGTCCAAGCATGTTTAAGATTATTTTATGTCATCCTGAGAAATTGAAACATTTGTCATTATGAAATGGTTTTCTTCCAGCTCTGATAATCGTCCTTGTTTTGAAGATTTCTTTGATATTGATAAAGCCCATACTGGGTATCTTTTTTCATTTGTTTTGCTTGTCAAATCTGTCAATATATTTAGAATGTATGTATTATATATTTTTATATCCAGACTAACAATCTCTACCTTTTAATTAGGATGCTTAATAGATTTACATTTAATGTATTTATTGGTAAGTTTGGATTTTCCATTTGCTGTTTATTTTCTATTATTCCCATCTGCTTTTCATTCCTTTTTCCTCCTTACCCACTATTTTATTTGTATAGTGACATTTTAGCTACACCTCTTTTATGCATTAAAAATATAATTGTCCTATGGATTTCAATATTGATTCTTGCCACAGTCTACATGAAATTAATATTATGAAACTATAAAACCTTACAACAGTAAAATTGTATTAAACTCCCATCCTTTGTGCTATTTTTTCCATTTTAATTTCTTATATATAATTCCTATGGCACAATATTTTTTTAATTTAAATAATCTCTTACTTTCAAGAAATTAGGAAAGAAAATGTGATCTTTTATATTTGTCCAATAATTTCCTTTTATTGTACTTTTCATTCCTTTCTGTGGCTCAAGTTTCCATATGGCATAACTTCCTTCTCATAGTGTCAGTTTTGTTCGCAACAAATAACTCAGTTTTCATTTATCTGATAAAAGACTTAATTTTGCTACATTTTAAAGGATAATTTCACTGGAAATACAATTCTCAATTGCTAATTCCTTTTTTTTTTTTCCTGTTAGCACTTTAAAAATGTCCCTTTATCATCTGGTCTTTATTATTTCTGATGAGAAGTCAGCAGTCATTGTTTCATTCTTCTGTAAGTAGATGAGTCTTTTCACTCCAGCATCATCAAGATTTTCTCTTTGTTGCTATTAGAGTTCTCTAGAAGCAGAAGCTGAGATGGAGTTTGCAGTACAAGTTGTTTATTAGGGCCCCATACTTATGGAAGGAAGGAAGGGGGAGCACAATTGGGCAGAGGAAGAATTTGATTTGTGATACTGGCCCGACATGCATCAGCCAACTATCCAGGGAGTTTATTAAAAAAATAAACAACTTTGGTAAGTAGTAAGATGTGGCTTCTACTATGTCATTTTACACTTTCTTTTTTTATAGTCATCATTGCTATGTGTCTGAAACAGCAGTGGAGAAACAAAGCATAGAATTACTGTACCATCTTCTTATTTCTTATTACACCATCTTCACAGGAGACATTACAAGCCTTTTTTTTTTTTTGGTACATTTTTCCTTTAAAACTATTTAATTTCACATACACACACACATACATACATTTAGAAAATCACTTTTACCATGGATGCTTTTTAATTGCAGTCTTTTTTTTTCCTTTCTGGCCTGAGTCACCTTTCTACTGCTATATGTTTCTAATTTTTATCCATGTTCATGTGTTCATATTCATATGTATGCACACATGCAGAAATAAAGGAGATTAATTTTTGTTTGATTTATAGAATTAGTACCATGTTTTAGATTTTTATGAACTTTGTTTTTTAAAATTTAAAACTCAACAAAGTGAGAAATCTCTCTAAATCAACCAGTATATATCTACTTCATTAACTTAAATGGCTGTAAAATATGGCATTGATGTCCCATAATTTATATCTACTTCATTAACTTAAATGGCTGTAATATATGGCATAGATGTCCCATAATTTATCCAAATATACTCCTATTATTTGGAATTCAATACTTTCAATTCTTTGCTTTCCAAATGTGTATTAACATTACATTTCATTCGCAATTTATGAGTATACCCACTTTCCCACATCATGATTAGCAATAGGAGTTGTATCATTTTTATTTTTAAACTGATGAAGTACAGTAATATTTCATGTCTTTAATTTTTTGCCAACTAATACATTTGATCATATTTTTATATATTTATGGACTACTAGGATTCGCCTTCCTATAATTTTTTTTCTTAAATCCATGTCTATTTTCAGTGGTGTGCTGGAGCTGGCTCATACTGGCTCTGTTAGTGTTGATTGTCAAATATTCAAAAATTTTTGAGCTGGTTGTTATATCATTAGTAGCTGACATGAGCCATGGGAGGAGTATTTACGTCATTAAAATTGGCAAATTCTACAAACCGTTTTTTTCCCCCTTTTGGAGACCAGTTTTAGCAGCACACCATTTAGTATTATTAATTCTTCTGGGGTTTTTTTCTGAATTAATTGAGGTGGTTTTAGAGTTGCACTATTTATGATAATATTTTTATTATATTTAAGACACCTCTGATTCCTATTTTTCTTAAGATTATTGTTAAGAATGGCTGATATATTTATCAAAAATCTTTTGCAGGAATCATTGATATTATAAACAAACTTTTCATCTTTATTTTGTTAATATAACTGATCAAGTTCATAAATTTACTGATATTGAACTACCTTTATAATTCTGCTACAATTCTTAGTTGGTAACATATATTATTCTTTGGATATATTTCTGGATTCTATTTTATACAGTTTTACTTATTCTTTTATATTCATTAGTTAGATTTAGCTCAATATTTTTCTTCTTTGTACTCTTTGTTAGGTTTAAGGATTAAAGTTATAGTGCCTCATAAAAACGAATTGGGAAAATTTTCATCTTTACTTATAACAGAATAATTTGAGCAACAAATAATTTTCTTTTATTTAAAGCTAAGCTAACACTTGGCTAAGAAACTTTTCTTGGTCTCCAATTCAATAATAGATTTTTTAACTACCTTTCTGATAGCTGAAATTTTGTGTGCTCCTGTGTTCCACATCATGGGTTAATTTTAATAATTTATATTTTACATGAAAAGTATATATTCCTATTTAGAGTTTCAAATTTGTTGCAATAGAGTTGCATGTAGTAGTCTTTTATAATTTTCAGCTTTTTTATATTCATAGCTTCTTACTGATTTTTGTGTTCTCATTTGCTCCCTTTTGCCTTCCTTCCTAACCTCACACCCTCTTTTTTTTCTTTTTTAAAAAATTGGGCTCAAGGTGGGCTTTATTTATCCCGTCTCTTTTCAGTTGTCTATTTCATAAATTTAATCTTTTTTCTTTTTTCATTCTGTATTCCTAGATTTTAAAAAATTATTTTTATTTAGATTTATTTCTCATTGTTTTCTTATTATTTCTTAATAATAAAGGCATTTAAAGGCACGTTTTGAACCAAAATTTTTTTATGAAATATTTTATTCAATCTTTTAATTTCCTCTTTACTTGGCATGTGCTTAAAATTTTTAAATATTAAGCTTTTATTATTAATCTCTAATTTTTTGGATTATAGTCAGAGAATGAGGTTTAAAAAAATAAGCTAAAATTCCTTGTGGTCAAGTGCTTTTGCAATTTATGTAAAAGGCTCATGGAGTTTGCAAAATATGTAATGTCCTTTATATTGTGTGTGTGTGTGAGTGTGAGTAGGATATAAGATTATATAGAACTACTGACTTAAGGTTATTAATTGAATCATGCATTTCTTCTAGGTCCTTCCTTTTTATGAGAGGTGAGGGGATTCTATAGACCTGTCCATTTCTGACAGTAGTGTTTGAATTCTTCCTCTAAAATTGAAATTTTAATTTGTTTCTTCTAAAAGATTTTGTTTTATGTATTCAGCTGCTATGTTTGGGGTTATAACAGCTATATCCTCTTCATAAATGGTGTCTTTTATCATTATATAATACTCATCTTTATCTTGTTTAGTTCTTTTAATACTAAATTCCAAATAGTTTGTTACTGATATTTTCACTTCTAATGGGATTTTTCTTTACTTGCCTTTACCTGACATTTCTTTGAACCATTCCCTTAATTTCAAATTCATTATCACTGTGTTTAAAGTGTGTTTTTCATATAAGACATGTAGCTTTTATTTTAACAGCCAATTTGACTATCTTTTTTCTCCTAATTGGAGATACTAATCTGTTTGCTTTTAGTGTAATGAGTAAAACATCATTCCATCTTACTTGAAGATATCGTAATTTACTTCCTTTGTATTGTTCTTTTCTCTTTTTCCAGTTCCATTCTGCTTGCTATTTTGATGAAATTATTCTTCATTTCATTGATTCATCATGCATATTGGAAATTCTACTTTACTCTTCTACTCTTTAAATGTCTACCTTCCATTTCCCCAATCTCAAAACCATGCACATTTCTATAATATTATTTGAAAATAAAATACAAATGCATTCTACCACAACACAAACTGTACCCCCTACTCTTTTCAAACAAAATAAGATGAGAGACCTGTAGAATACTTTACTCTCCTTCCTGTCTGTTTCTCTCCCCCATCCCAATCCTTTGGATGTTTTATTTCTCTCTCTACCCTTACCCTCAATTTCTAAGTGTTGATGAGTTTATTTATAACTTTTTATTCTAGACTACTTGGATTATTATTAGAATTTTCTTTAAATCATTTTCCTTCCAATGCCAGATTTCCAAGGCATTTATATACAAAGATTTATCTTTATTAGAATCCTTTTTTGGACCCAAATGACTACAGCCCACAGCAGCCTTGTATCTTAGACCTGAAAGTAAAGGAAAAGTGTGTTTCATTCAGATGACATGTTACCATTACACTTATTTTTTTTTTTAAGATTTATTTATTTTTATTACATATCTCCCCTCCCCCCCGCTGCGGGGACACGCTGAGACTGGTCACTGCGCAGGTACGGCTTTCCCCACTTGTGGGCGGCTTCTACTTCCATTCACGGCCGGCTTTCAGTTCGTGGGTGGCTGGCTGCGCTCCATTCGCAGGCGACCTGCCCTGCCCGTGGCGGCTTTTGTCCTGTCCGTGGCAGCTTTTTGCCCTGCCCACGGTGGCTCTGGCCCGCCCATGGTGGCTTGCCATTCTCAAGGCGGTCTGCCCGCTAGGAGAGGTCCCCGGGAACTGAACCCAGGGCCTCCCATGTGGTATGCCGGTGCCCTATCCACTGGGCTATCCAGCCGGCCCTACACTTATTTTTAAATGTTAAAAAAAATGTGCTGTTACATGGTGTGTACACATTGTATTTTATAGTTGGTAGATATCACCATCTAACATGTTTTATATTTCAGTTATTTATCTTGCTTTCTGACTCTCACATCCTAGCAGAATGTAAGGTCCAGGAGAGCAGAGATTTTTGTCTAATCTGTTCATTGCCATATCTCCAGCACCTAGCACAAAGTGGGAACTCAGTATATATTGTTTGAATGAATGAATGAAGTAAATGAATGCATATCAAAGAGGAGGTAATTTTTTTCTTCCTTTTGCCTTTACAGGTATCCCTAATGTTTCTATAATAAACATGCCATTACTCTAACATTAAGAAATAAAAGTATATTTATTTTTTTCCTTCTCTTCCTCCCTCCCTCCCACCCTCCTTCCCTTCTTTCTTTCCTTCCTTCCTTTTTATTTTTCTCTTTAATGGAATATGCCAGGTTTTCTACCCAGAACTTGGTCTGAGGATAGCTTTGTTTCTTATCATCTGAATAGTTTTAGGCAAATAACTTAAGTTCTCTAAGTCTCAACTTTGTCCTATTAAGTAGAAATAATAAAAAATGCCCTCCCCATATCATAAGATGGATATGCACATTAAATATGATAGTGCATTAAAATAACTTTGTAACCAGGTAGCAGTCATGCATGCTACATATCTCATTGGAAGTTTCATCTGGTTGACAATCATAGGGACAGGCTGAAATGACCAATGATTAGGGGATAGACAAGAGCTTTTGGGTTTTTGATCAGGAGGAATGGTATTTGCTTTTCCTTTTGCCCAGAATGTTCTTTCCAGGATATTCATATGACTCTCTCCCTTACTTCATTCTGGTCTCTGCCCATGTGTCATCTCCTCAGAGAGAACTTCCTTCATATAGCAGCCCCTGTCAATCTCCACCATTTTACTCTGCTTTCTTTTTCCTCATAGCACTTATCACTTAAGCATAATATAGACATTTTTAATTGGCTTCCCCTTCTATTTTAATGTAAACTCCATGACAGCCAAAATTTTTACTTTCACACTCACTACTAAATCCACATTGTCTACTGGAGGTGCCCAGCATAATGAGAGATGCACCAATAACTTTTTCTCAATTGACTAAATTAATAGTTGGCATTGGAAAAACTCTTGCTAATAGATCAGTTTAATTTCTCTTGATAAGGAATGCCCACCGGTGCCTCAATATGCATAATTGAAGCCTGCATTCCGGATAGCAGAACCCTGCACAGTCCTGACCAGGTGGGAGACCCCACATCTATTATGCAAACTGCTCGTCTTTGTAAATCTTGATCGCCCACTTGCTTAAGAATGTACCTATGTAAAAGCCCTATATAAACTGATGA
>PVKH010017974.1:0-15267 GCA_004027955.1 Chaetophractus vellerosus | reverse complement strand
TGAGAGTTTTCCTGTATTGGACTAAAATGGTGAAGCCATTACATCTCAATCAGTCATTGCCAGTGGAGCACTCCCCTTGGCAAGGGGGTTCTTTGCAGCTGATCCTGGAAGGGTTGATAGCTGAAGGCAAGGGACAAGTCCTTCCTTGAAGGGGAATCTAGACCGTTTGTTTTTATGTCCTCCACACATCCGCATTTCTCAATCTTTCTTGTATGCTTTCACTCATTCATTCGACAAATATCAATGGTATTTTCCATGTGCTGGCCACTGTCCCAAGTTCTAGTTATATAACAATGAACAAAACAAAGTCCTTGCCCTCAAGAAGCTAATATTCTTGAAGGGGGAAGAGAAATAATAAACACACATACACATATGTCAGGAAATGGAAAGTGTTGTAAAGAAAAATACTTTAGGGTTAAGATGAAGAAGCAGTATTTTGGCTGAGATCTGAGGAAGGTAGAGAGAAAGCCAAATTTATTTCTGGGAAAAGTGCTTACCTGGCAGTGGGAACAGCTCATGGGAAGTCGTAGTACATTCAAGGAGCAGAAGGAGGCCAATGCCAGAGAATTTGTAGGGAATGAGATCAATGAGGTGGTTGGAGGCTGATTTATGAGCTGTTCTATGGTTCAAATTTTGGACTCAGTTTTTTTTCAGAAGTTTCCTGAATTTCAGCTCCAAAGTTATGTTTTAATATGACAAGAGATATTTAATTTGGGATTTGATGATTCCTCCTATTTAAGTGTTGCTCCATGGGCTTATTTGGCTGCTTATAAGCAAGGGGCAAGGAAAGCCTCTGTAACCAATGATTGTAATTTTACTTCACAACTGAAACCTCCCAGATATTTGCTCTACTTTCCACTTTACTAAGAGAGGTTTTAGATACAGCTGCTTGCTGAATTAATATATTACATCTCGTTTTTCTTTCCTTGGAGGATCTCTGCTCTTTTGAGCTTTACTTTTAATTACTTTTCCTTCATATTTTCAGTATCAGTTATTTAAGATGGATGTAGCATCAACCCTGATGCAAAGTCCCCATAAAGTTTGTCACAATAGCAGTACCACTGCTAAACAAAAGCAAAACAAAAAGGCCAGGCTGTGCAGTCTAATCAGGAGGGAAAATGAGTCATTTCTCCAAATATTCTTTAGAGAAACCAAGGGGTTCTATCACAACTATTGGACTTTGACACCTGTAAGTCATTATGCATTACAAAGGAGACAGGCAAAGAAGATCAAAGTTCATCTCTTCAACTGGTATCAATCAAGGAAACAAAGACAGAAGACAAGCTGGGATCATGTATCTTTAGGGCCCAGGGAGCTAATCCACTGAATTGCAGCTTGACTTAGTCCCCCAATGTTCTAGCAGCTCCACCAAGGACAAACATGAGCTATCCTCAGTCAGAGCAGCTTCTGCAGTGTCTGAATTCACAACTGGACATTCATTTTGTTCTGATAGCTCCCAAAAGATTGTTCTCAAGCAAAGCATGAGAAGGGTGACTCCTCTTGCTTTACTTGAGACCTCAGAATTTATATTTATGCCTGTGGAGGTTTAGAATTACCCACATTTAGCAAGAGATAAAGAAAGCAAAGGAAAATGAGGGTAAATTGCACAGGATTGAACTGAATTTAAAAAAACAATGCATAGGGGCCGGCTTGATAGCCCAGTGGATAGGGCGCCGGCATACCACATGGGAGGCCCCGGGTTCAGTTCCCGGGGACCTCTCCTAGCGGGCAGACCGCCTTGAGAATGGCAAGCCGCCATGGGCGGGCCAGAGCCGCCGTGGGCAGGGCAGGGGCTGCCACGGACAGGGCAAAGGCCGCCACGGGCAGGGCAGGTCGCCCGCGAATGGAGCGCAGCCAGCCACCTGCGAACTGAGAGCCGGCCATGAATGGAAGCAGAAGCTGCCCACAAGCGGGGAAAGCCGCACCTGTGCGGTGACCAATCTCGGCGCGTCGCCGCAGCAGGGGGGAGGGGAGATATGTAATAAAATAAATAAATCTTTAAAAAAAAAAACAATGCATAAAAACAAAAATAAAATAAATAAAATAAATAAAAAAACAATGCATACATTTTTAGCAAATCCATAATACATTTTTCCCTGAACATAGGCATAGGGTATCGTGGAATACTGTCCTCTCCATAAAGGGAAGGGCTAAAAACTTCTCTTCCTTTGATGCAAAGTGCTGTCTCACACACCCTCATGGGCCCAGATAGGACCAGGAGCATAGTCAGGGTTCATGTAAAGTCAGAGAATTCTTCATTACATGCTTTGCAAGGAGCCTTTCAGAGGCTGACATTTGATATCTTCTCTGTACTCCTAAAAGGACATAGATATAGAGATTGAAACTCTTCATCCATTCACAGCCAAGAAATGAATGACTGGGTGAAAAGAGTTTAACAAGACCCTCAAGTCAAAATGAAAGCTTAGAGTCTTTAGCTAAGACAACAGTGAAACGGATTTCAGAAATCAAGAATTTATTTCTCTTATTTTCCACATGTGCCTTTCTTGTTTTAAAAAAAAAAAACTTTACATTTACTTCTGACTTCTAAATCTTCTCTTGCTCCTGTTCTTCTATTAGATATGATGTTAATAGAATGATGTGAGGAAGCGAGACACTGCTATGGCATGGAGACTTAAGAAGGTGTAGAGCCTAATGATAGAGTGAATTTGATAGAGAGAGAAGGAATGGATATGCCAATCAGAAGGAAAAATGAAAGCATGCTGTATATACCACATAGTTTTTACTGGGGAACAGTATGTATATGGCAGGAGTGGGGTGTAGGGTGGAAGGGGAGGGAGTTGTAGGTGGACTAGGGCAGTAGCCATAAGGCTTAATGTAGATGGCGCCTATCTTTCTGTGCTTGCCCATGCACTCGTTCTCTGTATATTTCCCCCTTCCTACCATGGTTGCAATGAACTCCACTCCTTTGTCCCAGCTGATAGGTCACTCATCTTCATCTGCCCTGATCTGTTCTTATCTGAAAGTTTTGGATGAGGATGGAGAAGAAATAAGCAAGAATCTTCTTTGGATTCCTGGACTATGAAATGTAAAACTCACGTAGCATGAAGAATTCTTTTCAAACAACTGAAATGATTCTATTAAGCAAAGAAGAAGAAATGTATTAGAAGTATGTGGAAGATATAACAGAATCATAGGGAAAGTATGAACAAATTTGGGGAAACATAGGAACTGGAAGTCTTTGGATCCAGTTTCAAGATCCCAGGGATCCTCTCTTTAGAGTGCTGCAATTGGAAGACTCAGGTCCAATCACTTTCCTTTCTCATTTGTCCCCCACTGGGATACAAACTGCCATGGGGAAAGTCTGCTAGGCCTAGCTCAAATCACAAATCATCGGAGCCAGTGAGTGCGCTGTCCCCAAGGTGGTTATTGGCCTTGATCGATGAGGGCGAGGAAGGCTTGGATTGCTTGACTTAGTTTTGAGAACCCACATATGATTACTCAGTCAACAACCAGAAACAGCTACTTAGCTTTTTTAAAAAAAGCTTCTAATATTTGTTCTGAATTTATTAGTTTTGCATTGGGAGGAGTTCTGTACTTCCCATGTAGGTGTGGGATGGGGGATGGAGAAAGAGAGTCCTATGATTGCAATCCCAGCAGAATCATGTGGAAGGATATTCCCTTAAAATGATAGCAAAACTAGATGGGTCCATTATAATTCTGAAACTGCCAATAATCATATTTTTTATCATAATGACAAAAGAAGAGGGAAAAAAGGAGTTAGGAAAAGAGGGAGGGAAGAAGAGAGAGAAGAAAGTGAATAAGAGAGTGAAATACCAAGGAATCCTTTCATAATCCCCTTTTGACTTGAACAAGTTACAATTGGGCTTCCAACACCTAATTGAAACACTACCTATTGCAGCAAAGAATAGAGTATAACACTTATAGTAATTATATCAATGAATTAATTAATTGATAAAGATTGTTAATGTATTATCAGTTTACCAAGCCATGATGAGGAAAGCTGTCAAAGAAACAGAACCATTTAAAGACTTAAAGTAGTATAGATTATTGAATTTCGTAATTTGAGATGCTAGGAATTTCCAAAGATGTTGGGCTTGCAGCCGAAAGTACTATAAATTCCGGGCACACAACTATTTGAAACAAAGAAAATAACAAATTATATATCCATTGCTCTTCGAAATAAAACACTGAGCAAGGCTTTATGTCATGGAAAATTCTCTTGAAACTTATTCTGGTAACATTGTTTAATTACGTAGTCTGTATATCTTTTTCCACTTTCACATGTTTTATAATCCCAAACTTAATACTTAAACTGAGTTCATGGCAAAAATAAAGACTAAGTCATTTAATAAAAAGTTTTCCCGATTCCTACAGAGTTAACTGAGAAGGGTGCCCATCTTCAATTCTCCATGGGATACATTTCAAGTTCCTCAGTAAAAGCCATTAGTGAATTCAAGTGCCATCAGTCACTCTGCTCCTGGTCCAGAACTTTGAAAAGTTCTGTTTTTATTAGCTTTGGGCCAGTTAAAACACTTGATTCTCTTAAATAATGGAACTTTGGAAGATTTACTTTATATTTACTTAGATATTTAAGAAAAATTGTTTAACCAAGCTCGATGTTTTCATTTTCCATTGTTTCTTCTTTCACATATAAAACATGTTCACATTTTGATCAGTTTTATTACTAGGTTTTCCTATGAATCACAATGCATGGGAGCAACATAAATATTCATCAGTAAGTCCGTGTTTAAATAAATTATAACATGTGCATATTGTGGAATATTACATATTACGTAGCAGTTTACAAGAATGAGGCAGCTCCATCTGTTTTGTCAAGAAATGATGTTGACTGAAAAAAGCAAGTAGCAGAACAGTATACACCAAAATATATTTCATGTAAAAATTAAACAACAGCAAAGTTATATACATATGTATATAAATGGAATAAAGAAGGTCTAGAAGGCCTAGAAGAAGATGCATGTGGAAAAGAGACTAGATTGGGCATCGGTAAAGGAGAGACAATTGATCTTGGTGTCATTTGACTTTTAATGGGAATGTATTATTTGTGTGATTAAAAATAATTTACAATCTTTTTTAAAGAATCATGTCCTAAGAGAGTTACAAAAAACAACTGATAAAAACGATGTGAATATTTGCCTCGCTATCTTAAATCTCCAGTTACTCAAACTAACTCTGTTCAAATTGCATATATTCTGGTTCCCCAACTAGATAGTAAGTTTTTATAGATGAAGGCAAAGTCTCTCATTTCATTGTTTGGTTCTTCTAGCATTAACTTTACTATAGTGGTACAGGTGGGGTCACATGCCAAGGATCAATGCTTTTTTGCATTCTATGTATTCTTCTAGTAATTGTGTCTTACCACATGCTAGAAGCTCAAAGTTTTAGTTATCATTGAGAGAATGTAGGAATTCTCAACAAACATCCATTAAATCAATAGCAAACACCTATTGAGCAACTACTATGTGCTTGGCAATGTTATAAATGCTTTGGATATAGAATTCTTACTAGTTTTAACAATTCAGTCTTGCGTGCCAGGTGTTCGCAAACCTTTTTAAACCTTACAATCACCTGGGAAGCTTTTAACAATGAAGATTCTTACTCAATTGATCCAGGGTGGGCCCCAAGCATGGCCATTGTTCAAAAGCTTCCCATTTGATTCCAAGTGTAAAGAGTGTTGAGATTCAGTGAAGTAGGCATTACCAACACGCCCATTTTCAAAAGGAAAAACCAAGCACTGGGAGGTTAAGTAAATAAAAAACCCATGACTGAGCCAATCTGGCATTGTTGTATGTGGAATTATACCTCCCAAAAAGATATGCTCATATCTTCACTCCCAGTACCTGTAAATAGGACCTTATTTGGAAATAGGGTTTGCAGATGTTATCAAGCTAAGTGAGATCATTCTGGATGAGGGTGGGCCCTTACCCAACAACTTGTGTCCTTTAAAGAAGAGGGAAATTGAGACACAGAGGGACAGACTTACACAGGGAGAATGCCTTCTGATGACAGATGTAGACAGCGGAGTGACGCATCTACAACTAAGGATCACCGAGGATTTCTGGCAATAACCAGAAGCTAGCAGACAGGCGAGGGAAAAATTTTCCCTCAGAGCCTCTAGAAGAAATCAGCCCTGCTGAGACCTCGATTTCAGACTTCTAGACTCCAGAGCAGAGAGAGAATTAATTTCCATTGTTTTAAGCCACCCAATTTGTCGTACTTTGTTATTGTAGCTCTAGGAAACTAACTCAGGCTCCAAAACTCAAGTTCTTAAACAGTCAGCTATACTGTAAAATGGTAAAAGCATCCTTTGGCATAGACATATCTGGATCCAAATACTCCTCCATTTAATAATTGTTCGGTCTTGGACAAATAATTTAATATCTTTATCCTCATTTTGCTTAGCTACAAAATTAACATAGTAGTAATTACTTCACTGTACTTTTGTGAGGATTAGAAAAATAAAACATATGCTACAGTGTCTGCTGTATGGTAGGTGCCCAATAAATTAATACTGATACATCAGTATTATTAGCAAGCTCTGATAGACAGGAAGAAGAAACATCCAACTCATCAGTAATTTGCTTATTTTTCTTCTTGCCTTGAGTTGCTGCTATTTGCACATAAACATTTCATTAACAGTAATACAAATGCTACTTATCCTAAACAGGGACCTTGAGATATTTCTTTGAATTCCTAATATTTAAGTATTAAATTGAAAACACTGTATTCAGAACATGATTCTAGACAGTGTAGAGAGTCCAAACGAAGCCTGGAGTTCATCCTGTGGAAAGTATCTTTGCCAAAGTTACATGTTATGTGACACATGTTCTACATTACCCACTCATGTAATTGGCATTTCCTTGTTTTTATTGGTTTTAGCCTGATCTTTAATGAAAACGGTCTCTTTGGGTTTCATTAATTTATTTGGAAGATAATGCCATCTGAAGGGCAAGACCTGGCGCCAAGAAATGCCATAGTTCTAATTACAGCTCCATAATTGACTCTCACTGTGGTCCTTGAGATTTAATAACTAATAAGTCTAAGATTTGCACTTACACAGTGAATCAAATTAGGTAGTGATCCTGGTAACATTCTGAGAAATGTGGGGTAAAATATGAAGATCACAAATGAATGAAATGCTTACATTTACGTTCAGCTCCATATTTGCAAAATGAAAGTGGCAATTTGGAAGAGGAGCTATAGCAACAACAACAAAACCTGTCTAATCTTCTTGTCAATAAAAGAAGCTCAAGTAAAGACAGGCCTTTCTTTGCTCATTAAGAAAATGTTCATGCTAGACATCTATGGAAATAGCAAGGTACAACGTATGCAGCTTGAAATATGCAACAAAACGAGGTACATGCAGGCGTCTACCACCAGTCTTAATTTAACTGCAGTACTCTTTCTTTGAATAGTTTGAATGCTTTCAAATAGGATGTCCTATTTAATTCAGGTTAAGAAAAGTTTCATGGTAATTAAGAAAAATTACCATTAAAATGACCAATGGTAGAAAAAATATTCTTGATTTTTCAGAGAGTATAACAACATAACCACGTTTTGATATTTCAATATCACAACTCTGCAGTTGTCAGATACACAGGCATTATTCACATGGTAAATAAAGACGAGGAGTGAAAATGCTCACCACCAATATATTTCAAATATATGAAAAATTAAAATGTATTATCCCAAGTCAAGATGCCTCTATTAATAATTCAAAACAGTAATCGAAGAACACATAAAAGCTGGTTCCTTTACATTGTTCTAAATATTTAGATTTTTGTCATCATTTTACAGTACAGAAAGAATATGTTTTAAAAGATTTCATCTAATTAATACATTTAAATTTTATAAAACACAGTTTTAAAAATAAATAGTTAAAATAATTAGCATTTATTTAACAAAGGCATTATATTAAGAAATATGCCAAACTATTATTGTTTTTAGTTTTCATTTGTTAAACTTAGATTTTTAAAAATTAAGTGTTAAGACTTCCATCTCCTTCTCTCTCCTTTCCCCCATAATGCAACTCAAATTGCTCCAAGGACATGAACCATCTTTATAAAATAATGTTTTGCTCATACAAATGACAATAATTCAAACATAGATTAAATTTTACTTACTCATCTTTTAGGGGCTTATTTTAACAAAGAAATTTGTTTGGAAAGTAATCGTTTGGTGTTTACTGAACCTCAAATATTCAAAGGAATCTTTGATCTCTTGTTCCCTCTCATGAATCTCTCAGCAACAAATCATATTTTACTAACATAAAAAATCAGGGTCAAAACCCTCCATTTTCATTGCTCAGAGTTTTCTCGGCATTATATGTCCATATCTTTTTTAAACAACATCTCATCTAAAATCCCAAAATAGCTTCCTGTAGTGACTTATCACAATACTTACACTTCAAGATAAGCAAGAATGAAAAATGCAATGAGAAAAACTAAAATTAAAAAAAGGAAAAGAAATAACAGATTTTTATAAGAAAGATGGTTTTCTGGTAGTTTCATTTCACAAATTCATCTTTTTTATGATTATTTATGAGACTGTATGAAAGATCATTGACTTTTTTCTCTTTTTTTCTTTGCCATGAATCTGGTTGTCTCTTTGCAGAACTAATTAAATAGATTCAAAGGCTACCACAACATTTCCCAATAACTTTAGAGAAAAGCAAAACAAAATGAAAACAGAACCTGTAAACTATGTTATACCAATTATAAAATCATGATTTTTATTACTTTCTTCCACTTGCCCTATTGTCCAACAAGTACTATGTTCCTTTATTTTCCTCTCAAATTGAGCAACTCATGACAGAGCTCTTGCCTTCTCACCACAGTTGTAGGATAAGAAAAACCCAGTATGGCTTAAATATTAAGGCATTGTACTGTACCTTATATTATTAGAATAACTCAATGTGACTCTGGATCACAAGCACATAGAGCTATAGATTTAACCAGATTTAGCTCCATCAAAAATGTATAACTATGTGCTTGCTCATGTTTACTCACATCCGATGTTATCTGCACCTTCACATCCGTACCACCCCCCCATTCTTATCACCCCAAGATTGCCCGACCCCAGGTACCATGTGTATTTTGAGATTAACTGAGAAAAGCAAAAACTAATTTTTCCAGACCCTTCTTAGAAATGTCACCCTAATGATTAACTTTGTTTCAGCCAGTAACACTTAATGGGAAGGCAGATTTGAGACACCCCTATCTCCTGTCTTCCTGCCGGTGTTAGTAGACCTGCTTTCTCTCGTGACCAGCCCGATGTGGACTTCAATTCACCTGCTTTGGGAAAGAACCCAGAGGGACTCTTGATGGGTTTCCTTCATGGTTTTCCCCAGAATCATGGGCAGTGCATGACAAACACAACACAGAGCAGATGACAGACACCTCAGGGAGGACCATAGAGCAAAAATTATTTTAATGTGTGTCTAGTTTAATTAGTCTTGTTAATTTTCCTATACCTAAGAGATGTAGGATATCAAATTATGATTTAAGTGGCAAACAAGGATATTCTTTAGAAGATTTTTTTTCACTATTTGATTCCATTCGTGAGTGATTAATTAAATAATATCACTTACTCAATTACATACTTCCATTGAATTTGAGAAATTTCTCTTAAGGTATTGAGGAATTCATAGCCATTAGCTAAGAACTTTATTCATACCTTCATGGTTAAAAGCAACTAAAAGTTAATTATTCAGATAATAATTTGGAATAAAAATTTTTTGTGTGTGAAAAAGGCCATTATTCTTCAAAATATTTCATGTCTGTGTCATACTGAAGTAACACCTGCATGTGTTTTGTGAAAAAAATGTTAGATTAATACATTAAATGAACACTGGGCTCTAGAATGATCCCACAGGTAGAAGTTTAAAAAAATTAAATTAATGATAAGGGCAAACATTTTAAAAATGGTATTGTCAACTTCAGCTTTTAAAAAATGTTATGTTTTAGAGTTTGTATCCTAGTGTCACTATGACCACTCCAGGAAAAAAATCACTTGGAAGGTATATTTGCCAGGGCAGTGCATATTTAGCCCTAACAACAACAACAACAGATAGAGGAGGGAGTGTGTAGGTTTTGCATAAATATACACCAGACAAATGAAACAGATTTGTGATGAAGCAAATTGTTTGCATATGTGGCTTTTTCTTTATAGCCAACAATGGCTTACTCAGTCAAACATGTGAGCTGAACTTGGCTCCTGCTCTAGAAATTATCCCAACTCAAATCATACATCCCACTGCACCTCCCAACTTGGCTAGAATGATTTAGCAGTCCACTTGTATGTGGCAGATGCTCTTAGGTTCTGTTCTAGATATTGTGGGTGATGGCAAGGTCAGACGTCTTTCAGGGGCTCCCAGGGCAGCAGGCACAAGTAGATACAAAACAAAATAGGGTAAAGCATAATTTACAACTTTCATGGGGATTCCAAGGTCAGAGAAATCCTGTCCCAAATTAAGGGAGTGGGGGGATAATAGGAAAGGGTGTTTTGGAGGTGTGTTTTAAGAATGCAGAGGATTTATAGTGGTGGAGAAGCAGAGAGGCTAGAAAATCTGGGAAGAGGAGATGGGACAGGAAGGTGAAAATTTAATGATAAGCTGGGGATAGGGAATAGGATTAGAGACTTGTTATAGCCTCATTTCTCAAGCAAGACTTGAGCCAATTACACTGTGAGAAAGATTGCTTTGCCATGGTAAGAACCTCTCATTAACAATTAAAATTGAAAATCCCTTTCATGTGACTGGTTATAGCTCCTTAACTCAGTTCAATGGAGCATTCAATGTCAATATAATTTGGTAACATTACTTATAAATGATTTTATTGCTTTATATATTTTCAAAATTGAACATTCTTTTATTTTCTATATATGCAATGATTTCACATGTATACTCATTGGGAAAGCAATATTCCAAAGGGCCATTTCTATTTCATTCATGAAATGCACATGAATGTTATCTACACTAAACCAAACAATTTCTTTGTTCAGAGAAGTAAATTCCTTAGCATATTATAAACCCAAAATCACAATTTTCTCATCAGTGCTTTCATTTCTCTATCAGTTTTTTTCTGGCATTATATAAGAACTGAAATTAATCTAGAAATACTTAGAAATACATCATAGGAATAATATTTCATATGAGTGACCCCCCTATTCTGAAATTATTGGGATTGTGTCTGAACCTATGTGTTTTCCATTTCCTCAGAGGAAGCAAATATCAAATATAAAAGGAAAACATAAATTAAGATGTGGTTGACACAATAATTCACAGAATATTTAATCTTTACTACAGCTTCGTAGAGTCATATTACCATTCTTATTATTTGTGAGAAAACTGGTGATCATTAAGGTAAAATAATATGCCCACAAGCTAGTAAATGGCAGGGCCATTACTGAAATGGAGGTGTAATTGATTCCAAACCACATATTCTTTCCACTATATTACATTGCTTTTCTGAGAGAAGAAAGACTTGAAAAGTTAATGACATTGTATGTCAAATTGTAATGTTTTGTTTAGATATATACAGATAAAATTTATTTCTGGGATTCACTTATTCCTGGTGTTTTGTCTGTTTTGTTTATGTTGGACATAGTAAAATTTTGAGATATAAAACAGACACTGTCTATTTCATAAGCAAAAGAAAGCAGCTCATGGACATTCATTCATATCATTTGCATCCTGAAATCAATAAGACACTAAATATTTCATATCAATGGGGCTATAAACTTGGCAGTGTTTGGGATTGGAACAGCCAACATTTTTTTCCCAAAAATACTTTCCATTTTTTTCCAAATCTGAAATTCATTTTGTCAAGGAATTTTTTCCATAATTTAAAAATCATGTTGTGTTTAAAAGATAATAGGGAAATTTTAACAAAATATTTCTGATTTATTTATCCTCGGGCTCATCAAATATTTTTTCATAAAAGCTTTGGCAAATAAAAGTATTTTTGAGGACTGAATAAAGCATTTTGATGTTTTTCATAAATACAGTGATTATGGTGTAAAATTAATTCAATATTTCAAACATGTATTAATTTAAAACCCAGGAACTACAGGTAGCACATATGTATAACAGAAAAGGCTGTAAAAAAAGAAGTGGCGGGGGGTGGCAGGGGAGCGATGAAATAAGAGGATGGAGAAAGGGAGAAGGAAAGAGACAGGGAGAGACAGGGAAGGTAGGAGAGAGGAAAGGAAGGAAGAACAAAGAAAGAAGGGGATAAGAGAATTATCTGTCCTATAGTTTCATATTGTTTTACAGTTTAAAATATACTTTCCATGTATACTACTTCACGTTTCTATCAAACAGCTCTGAATTTGATGTCATGAGTTATTTGTCTTAAAAAATCAATTTTATTGAAATATAGGTATAAAGCTTAAATAAAGCATAAATCCATCCTAAGTGCACAGTGGTCCTTGATCCATTTTGAGTTAATCTTTGGATAAGGTGTGAGATAGGGGTTCTCTTTCTTTCTTTTGGATATGGATATCCAGTTCTCCCAGCACATTTGTTGAAGAGACTGTTCTGGCCCAGCTGGGAGGGCTTGACACCCTTGTCAAAAATCACTTGACCGTAGATGTAAGGGTCTATTTCTGAGTTTTTGATTCAGTTCCACTGGTCAATCTGTCTATCATTATGCCAGTACCATGCTGTATTTACTTTAGAGTCAGGAAGTGAGAGTCCTTCAACTTCGTTCTTTCTAAAGACATTTTTGGCTATTCAGGGCTGCTGACCCTTCCAAATAAATTTGATAATTGGCCTTTCCATTTCTGCAAAAACCATTGTTGGCATTTTTATTGAGATTGCATTGAATCTGTAAATCACTTAGGGTAGAATTGATATCTTAACGCTATTTAGTCTTCCATTCCAGGAACATGGACTGGCCTTCCACTTATTTAGGTTTTCACTTTCTTTTAGTGATGGTTTGAAGTTTATTGAATACAGGTCCTTTATGTCCTTGGTTAAATTTATTCCTAAATATTTGATTATTTTAGTCACTATTATAAATGGAATTTGTTTTCTGAATTCCTTCTCTGATTACACATCAGTAGTGTATAGAAATGCGACTGACTTTTGCACATTAATCTTGTATCCCGTCACTTTGTTGAACCTGTCTATTAGTTCTAATATCTTTATTGTGATTTTTAAAGGATTTTCTAGCTATAGAATCACATCATCAGTGAATAGTGACAATTTTACTTCTTCCTTTCCTATTTGGTTGCCTTTTATTTCTTTATCTAGCTTAATTGCTTTAGCTAGAACTTCTAGCACAATATTGAATAACAGTGGTGACAGTGGACATCCTTATCTTACTCCTGATCACAGGGGGAAAGCTTTCAGACTTTCACCACTGAGTACAATGCTAGCTGTAGCTTTTTCATATATGCACTTTACCATATTGAGAAAGCTTCCTTCTATTCCTATCTATTGGAGTGTTTTTATCAAGAAAGGAGGCTGTATTTTGTCAAAGCTTTTTCTGCATCAATCAAGAGGATCATGTGATTTTTCTTCTTCAATTTATTAATGTGGTTTATTACACTAATTGATTTTGCTACGTTGAACCACTCTTGCATACTGGGATAAAAGCCACTTGATCATGGTGTATAATTCTTTTAATGTGCTTTTGAATTTAGTTTGCAAGTTCTTTGTTAAGAATTTTTGTATCTATATTCATTAGAGATATTGGTCTGTAATTTTCTTTTTTCTCAGTGTCTTTATCTAGTTTTGGTATTGGGGTGATATTGGCTTCATAGAATGAGTTTGGTAGCATTCTTTCCTGCTCAGTTTTTTTGGTAAGAGCTTCAGAAAGACTGGAATTAGGTCATCTTTTAATGATTGGTAGAATTCACCTGTGAAGCCATCCTGGGCATTTCCTCTTTGGGAAGTTTTTGATGACTGTTTCAATCTCTTCACTTGTAATTGGTGTGTTGAAGTCTTCTATTTCTTCTAGGGTCAGTGTAGATTGTTCACGTGTTTCTAGGAATTTGTCTGTCTAGCTTACATTGTCTAATTTTTTGGCATACAGTTGTTCTCAGTATCCTCTTATGATCTCTCTTATTTCTGCTGGGTCAGTGGTAACATCCCACCTCTCATTTCTGATTTTATTTATTTGCTTCTTCTCTATTTTTTTCTTTGTCAGTCTAGCTAAGGGTTTGTTGATTTTGTTGACCTTTTCAAAGAATCAACTTTTGGTTTGGTTGATTCTCTCTATTGTTTTTTTCTGTTCTCGATTTCATTTATTCTCTGATCTTTACTATTTCTTTTGTTATGCTTGGTTTGGGATTAGTTTGCTGTTATTTTTCTAGTTCTTCCATGTGTGCAGTTAGATATTCAATTTTATCTCTTTCTTCTTTTTTAATGTGAGCATTGAGGGCAATACATTTCCCTCTCAGCACTGCCTTTGCAGTGTCCCATAGGTTTTGATATGTTCTCATTTACATTTGTCTCAAGATATTTACTGAATTCTTTCACAATGTCTTTTTTGACCCACTGATTATTTAAGAGAGTGCATTGTTTAGTCTCCATATATTTATGAATTTTCCCTCTTTCTGTCCATTATTGATTTCAAGCTTCATTCCATTATGATCAGAGAAAAGTGTTTTGCATAATTTCATTCTTTTAAAATTAATTGAGTCCTGTCTTGTGACACAACATGTGGTCTATCCTGGAGAAGGATCCTTGAGCATTTGAGAAGAATGTATATCTTGCTGCTTTGGAGTGTAATGCTCTGTAAATGTCTTTCAGGTCTAGTTAATTTATCATATTATTCAAGCTCTCTGTTTCTTTATTTATCCTCTATCCAGATATTCTATCCAGTACTGAGAGTGGTATATTGAAGTCTCCAACTATTATTGTAGAGGCATCTATTTTTCCCTTCAGTTTTGCCAGTGTTTGCCTCACATATTTTTTTAAATAAATCAATTTTATTGATACATATTAATAAAAATACAATTCATCCAAAGTGTACAATCAGTGGTATTTGTTATAATCACATAGTTGTGTGTTCATCACTTCAGTCATTATTAGAGCATTTTCCATTATTTCAATAATAATAAGCAAAAGCAGTCAAACAAATAAACAAGAAAATTCCTCACCTCTCAATCTCTCTATGCTTCCACCACTGCATATAGCTGCTGTCTCTGGCCATTCCATCCAAAGTGTATAATCAATGGCTTTTAGCACAATCACAATGATGTACATTCATCACCTCAAAAATTTTAGAACAATTAGTATAGTGGGGTTTTTTGGTG
>PVKH010017973.1:0-15266 GCA_004027955.1 Chaetophractus vellerosus | reverse complement strand
CATGTGACCATGGGGAAGCATGAGTCCAAATTCCGTTGGGAAGGCTGCAAGCCAGATAGATACTCTGATAAAGCTCCTCCACGAGTTCCGCAGGAGATGCTGGCTGTCTGAAACAGAGATGGGAATTCTCTCTCTGAATGCTTATATCACTTCTAATTTTAAGGCCTTCAACTGATTGGATGATACCTCACTCATTGCTGAAGACAATCTCCTCTGTTGATTGTGGATATAATCAGCCATAGATGCAATCAACTCACTGATGATTAAAGTCTAAGAAATGTCCTTACATTTCTTAGTCAGTGTTTGTTTGATCAAGCAACTGGAAACCATCAACTGGCCAAGTTGACACATTGCCCCAACTATCACAGATACATAGTCAAAAAAAGTAGTTTAACATCATTTCATTACATGCAAATGACATAACTTTACATAAGTCAACAAAATCTTTGAATCTGAGTTTACAGGGCCATAAGTGAATGTTAAGCACCACTCTCTAATCTTAGAGTTACTTTCTGTAACACCATGGGAAGTTAGGAAAAAAGTAAAAAATAATACACCATTTGTTAAATATGTATTGGACATGGTGCAGTACTTCACATGTATCATTCATCCCTCACAAAATCCCACTAGATTAGTTATTATTATCAATACCTCTTTAAAATAACAGCTCTATTGAGATATAATTCACATCCCATGTGATTCAATGATTTAAATTGTTAAATCCAGTGGTTTATGGTAATAGTCACAGAGATGTCCAACCATCACCAGAATCAATTTTGGAACATTTTCATACCCTCCCTGAAAAAAAGTTAAACATACCTATTAGCAGTTATTCCCATTTTACTTCACCCCACCCCTAACCATAGGCAACCACTAATCTACTTTAGATTTGTACAGATCAGTCTATTCAGGCCATTTCATATAAATGGAATCATACAATTAACTGCTATTAACTGACTTATTCTCCTAAATAAAATAATTCCAAGTTTCATACAAGTTATAACACTTTCCAATATTTTATTGTTATTGCTGAATAGTACACTATTGTATGGATATACCTCATTCATTTTTATACATTCATTAGTTAATAGACATTTGAGTTGTTTACACTTTGGAGATTTAGTGACTACTACTACTACAAACATTTTGTATAAAAGTTTTTGTGGGGACAGATGTTTTCATTTATCTTGGGCATATACCTAGGAGGGAAAATGGTTGGGTGCTATGGTAACTCTATGTTTAATCTTTTCAGGAATGTCCATACTGTTTTCCAATTGGCTGCTCCACTTTATAATCCTACCAGAAATGAGTGAGTGTTCGGCTTTCTCAGCATCCTTGCAATAGTTATTATCTGTGTTTATTCTAGCCATCATCACGGGTTTGAAGTGGTAAATTTTTATGGTTTTTTACTTGCATTTCCCTGATGGCAACTGTGATGGTTAGGCTAATGTGTCATCTCGGCCAGGTGATTGTGTCCAGGTATTAGGTCCAGCAAGCACTGGGCTAATTGTAATACAAGAGCATTTATGGACTTTGATCACCAGTGAATTTATTGCATGGATGGCTGATTACATCTGCATCAATCAGGGAAACTGGATCAAGAATGGATGATGTTTTTATCCAATCAGTTGACTGCCTTAAAAGGAAAGTAATTTCAACATTCAGAGAGAATTTCCCAGCTCATCGTCTGACTGCCAACTTCTCCCAGAAACTCACCAAGGACCCTTCATCGGTCTTTCATTGGAGCCCCTGGCTTGCAACCTGCCTGCGGAACCTGGACTTGTGCCTCCCCACGGTCACGTGAGAGACTCATTAAATCTTATATTATTCTCAGATATCTCCTGTTGATTCTGTTTCCCAAGAGAACCCTGAGTAATACAGCAACTGATGCTGAGACTCTTTTCATGTTCATATCGGCTATTTCATCTATTAAGTGGAGAGATGTCTATTCACATCTTTTGCTCCTGATCAAAGTCTTTGAAAGAGAAGGTAACAAGGATTAGAACATTGTCACTTGCCCAAGTTCATACAGGTAATTAGTTGTGTGATACACTGGCAACTCATTCTGTCTCCAGAATCTGAGCTCTTAAGAACAAATTTATTCTATTTATCACATCCTAAATATTAATATAGTTGAGCAGAAGAAACTTCTAATTCTGGAGAATTTTTCTACATTTAAGAACTTTTTCTTTTTCTTTAATGGTAGCAATTACAGCAATATTTTTTGTATGAAACAAAAATCCCGGCAACTCCATTTCTCCAAATAATAATCTGAAAAATCAATACAATGCTTTGTCAAATTTTCCAGTATCACAGGAGAAGGATGGGGTTAGTGATCTGTTTTTATAAATGAAAAGTTCAAATACAAGGTGTGTGAAGTTAGAAAGGAGTTCTTGCCTGTTTTTATTCCAATTCCGAATTGTGTTAGCAATGAGCACTTACACACAGAATACCTACTTAGGTACACAAAAAAACTAACAAAGGGAAAGAGAAACCTCAGGATGCCATTTAGCACAAACTCCTATGAAAATGTTTCCCAGTCTTTGAAATTTTCAATCATCTGTAGTCTTTCTGGAAATCACATTGTCAAGTTGAAACCTTCTAGAAATAAGAAGGAATGTACTCCCAGCTATAATGGTCTGCTTGGAAGGGAGAGCACAGAGCACAGAGCAAGGTATGAAGGCATTTAGATAATAGGAGGAGATCCTGGAAGCCACACTCATGAAGGAAGGTGTGAGGTCTCTGGGACAAGAAAAGCATTGACTATTCCAATGCTGAGCTGTTAATGCTCAGTCACAGAACACAGAGCTTTGCGTTTTTGGTTCCACATACTGGCAGCAAATTTTGCTCTATGTCATTTTGGATTGTTATAAAAATGTGATCATTCCCATGATAAATCTAAGCCTGTCAATCATATTTTATTAAACTTAGCAGCAGCAATATCTCCTAGCATACTATCAGTCCATCTCTATTTAGGATTATTATTTTTTTTTAACCATGGGTTTTGAGTGATCAGAAAGCATTAGAGCTCTATATTTGTCTGACACTTCTGGAACCTCATATTTCTAAAATGTAATATGTCAGATCTTGTGAAACTTAGTTAAATAGGGAATGAATTTATTCATGAGAGAAAAGAGGTTTGGTGTAACTTGCATGGTATATGAAATCTAGAGTTAAATAAAGACAGAAAGGATGCAAATCTATGCTAAAATGTCTATTGATGTTTTTTTGTGAACCAGTTAAGAAGAATATTAATTTTGTCTTTCACCTTTAAGGGAATCTGAGTTTTTAACTCTTATCTTCCAGATAATGTTCATGATTTATCCACAATCTTTTCTATTGAACACTAACCCCTCCTTCCTTAGCCTTCTTCAACTATATCTAATTAGGAGAATAATATAAAGTACTAATACCAATAAATATTGCATAATTAAAATGTGCCATGTTCTGTGCTAATCCCTCTCAACACACAGTATCATTTAATATTCCCAGAATCTCAGTGATTTGGGTAATATTGCTCATTTTACAACTGAGATAACCCAAGGTATGGGTACTTAGCAATTTACCCATACTAGTAAATAAGTCTGTTGTTAGATTGGCTTTGTTGTATCCATTTCCTGAATAATTCCTGGATGGAGATATGGGGAGTCCTTTAGGAGTTTCTACCCCATAGTCAAAGAGCATCTGATACTAAATAGTACTGTAATTTTAAAGATATCACTTGCTATTACAAAAGTCTGCTTGGCTATTTTCCCTCAATACACATCACACATAGGGAGGGCAGGGATGACATCTTTTTGGCCATTGCATCCTAGAATTAAGCAAATTAATGATGCCAGTGAAATATTCAAAGATTAAGCAAGTTTAAAAAAGTACTGATGAAGGGCCTGAACATCATTTCCACTGTCACAAACTGTCCTTCTTCCTGCTGCGTTGTCCCTGTCCACCTGACTGGGATTCTGTATCTTAGAAGGTTCTTGTTTTCCATTTTAGTGTCCCAGTTTTCTACAGGGACTCTAGTTCTTCCTTAAAACCTGGAGACCAGGCTAGAACATAATTCTGTGGAGCACATTTTAGATTACAGTCCCTTTAACCACAACCATTGGCTGAGATCCTTATCCAAGGAGAAATTACTTGGAATCACCTAGAGAGCACTTCATCATTGGAGTATCACTGCTATTTTGAATTCTCTGCGGTCATTTCTTTTCTACCAGTTTAAACCAAGACCAAATTCACTTGCTTCCTCTAGGTTTCTATGTTGTATTTCTAGCCACTGTTCTTTGATGGTCAATTCTATTTCCAGTTCAATTCCTCAGCTCTGATTTTATCCAGCCCATTTCTACCTCCAGCCAAATTCACAAGTGTAGTCTCAGAACTCATACAGATATAAGAGTGATATAGTTTTTCAAGCACATTTAGCTTCTATGCTGAAAATGGATCTGCATAAATTGAAAAGATATGTTCAAACTTGATTCAAGCTTTAGAAACAAGGTGAATTTTTACACTGTGTTTTCATTATAAAATGCATTAATTGGATAGTAAAGGAATGACTTCACAAACAGTAAATATAACTTTAAAAAGTATTTAGTCAGTACACAAATTCTGCTACTAAATGGAAAAAATCAATGTAATTCATTATTAAGCATGCTATTCTCGACTCATTTCTTGGTTTAATTAACTTCACGCTTTCATCCTTGAATTGAATTTTATATTATACTTCTGTGGGTCCAGTATGCTGATATAATGCAAGTAATGATGGATCTACTTGCAAATAAGAATAACTTTATGAATGCTCTAATATTTATTCAAGATATTTTAGGAATAACTGCTCAGAAAGGAAAAGGGAAAATTTCAAGAGCTAATTTTCAGGTAAGTGAATTTATACATAAATGTGTATGCTGCATGTGCATGAAGAGATATTCTTACTGTGAATTAATTGTGGAAATTAAAGGCTAATATAACATAGTGGAAACATTTGGCTATGTGTTATTTTTAACCAGTGTTTGGAAAAAATTGCAAATCATTCTAGATAAAAGAGTAGAATTAAAATGACTTTGAATCATCATATTATAGGATATTATTCACTTCAGAATGTATCATGGGAGGTATTGTCACTGTATTTTATTATGTGAAACATCATAGGAACCAAATTACTACCATGTCATAGGAACTAGTTAGAAAATTGAACATTGAAGGGTAGGTAAAACCTTTAGTTATATTTCTAATGTCTGAATCCTTTTATTGCTCAGTGCAAATCTAAGTTATTCAGACAAAGGAAATACATGCTAGAATTTACCCTCCTAATAAATAGCTTAGAATGTTGACTCCATAGGATTAATGAGTTGTCATTAATTAAAAGTAATTATTTTACATGAGATAATTAACAGATTTTAATTGACTTCTAAATTTAATTCTATAAATTATAAAAATCTTGCAGTATTAACATCAACAGATTTTTACTTAAAAGTTAACTCTGTAAATAATTAATATTTTATAACATCGGTTAATAAGTTTTACTAATTGGTGTGCCTTTATTAAAAGTATATGGTTAATTTATATGACTCTTGTTTCTAAAAAGATTTGAAATGGATTAATATAGAAAGGAAGAGTTCTATAAAACAAGATTAAAATTTTCAAAAAACTAAGTAATAAATAGACAGTTTACAGGAGAAGAAAATAGTTATATTTTGAAATCTAGACCAACATATGCTAGTTCAATTGAGTACATAACAGTTTGAACTTCCCAGTAACTAAGCAAAAATGGAAAAGACTAATTACTTAATTTTTATTGTTTGATTTACTGTAGCATGCAAATTCACTCGGAAAGCTATGTACCATCTTTAATCTCTGAGAAAATTTATTATATTGCAATAGAAAATGTATAGAAATAAAATGTTGCTTTGGTTGCATAATACCCCAAAACTCAGAGGCTTAAAGCAATAAGCCTTCGTTTAGCTTGAACATCTATGGATTTCCCAAGGTTAGTTTTATCTTAGCTGGTCTCAGCTGGGCAGCTCTATTGATCTTATCTGCATTTGGCTGGCTGAGTTTCCTCTCATAAGATGGCAGAGGTGCAATGGTGTCAGCCTGAAAACTCAAGTGCTTTTTGAGTTTCTATTTGCATTACATCTGCTAAATTGCATTGGCCAAAGCAAATTACAAGAACTAGCCCTAAATTAACGAATGAGGAGCCTCCTCTCCCCACACTACCCACAGTGGGAAAGCTCTACAAAGTTACATGGGAAAAGGTATGGGAGGGAGTAAAGAATTATATAATAGTAATTCTGTCTACCAGAGTAATATTCAGTCATTAGCTCAACAAATTATTGAACAACTAATAGATGGCAAGAAATATGTAGTTGCAGGGGATACAGATGGCGATACAACATAAAATTTCCTGGCCTCACAGAGCTAACATTTTAGTAGTAGGAAACAGGAAATAAAATATATGAGTAAAATACATAATGCACTTATTAGATTATGATAAATATGGAAATACCATATAGAACAATATAAAGCATAGAAGAGGAATGGGAAGTATTGAGGGGCACAATTATAAATAAACAATTTGGTGAGAAAAATGCCACATTGATGAGGTGATGTTTAATTAAAGATGGGAAGTTGGGAAAGCCACAATCTATACAGATAACTAGGATTTAAGCCAATATTCCAGATTGAGAGAGTAGCAAATGCAAAGACCTTCTAAAGGAAAGCCAGCCAAGTTATGCAAAAGGAAAGGAGTAATTAGAAGATGAGATCAGAGAAACAAGAGTGAATAGGAAAGGCACATATAGATCTTTAAACCACTGTAAAGGCTTTGGCTTTTATCTGAGTGAAATCAAAGGCATGGAGTGTTTTGGTGATGATTAAATGTAAGTGTTAACAGAATCACTATAATTGTTATATTGAGAATATAGTATAGCTAGGCAAGGTGAGAAGTAGATGGGTTATTGCAGCAATGTAGATGAGATAGCATGGTGGTTTAGAGACTTGGGCTGGGGCCCTGGTGGAGGCAATGGTAAGAAATTGCCTGGTTCTGTTTTTCTTTTCAAGGTAGAATTGACAGAATTGGCTAATAGATTGGGTACGCAATGGGTGGTGCGAAATATCTGTATTCCAGGATTTTAGTTTAAGCAACTAGGATGCCAAAGTGACCATTTACAGAGATGGAAGACATGTGGAAATTATTAGGCTTTTGATGAAGACACAAGAGACGGGCCGTGGACCTTTATCAAAGTGGAGGGAGATGTCCAGTAGGCATTCCTATTTACAAGCTTAAACTTCTGTAGGGAGGTCTAGGCTAGAGATATAATTTGGTGAGTTATCAGCATGCATGATGTTCAAAGCCAAACAGATAGGGCATGGTTCTCAAAATAGTTTTACCAGTAAAAACTATTTATCCATTAAATTTAAATTAACAACTATGTACTTTTCATTCATTATTTCCAAGGTTGCTAGACTCAGAATACCTAATATTTCAGATACTGTGCTACAATTTTTAAACATCTTTTATAGTGCCCAGTAATTGGTTTAACCCTCAATCAAATGGCTTGGGGTTAAAGACAGATTTCTTTTCCAATACTGGAAATGAAATTAAAGTATGATAATGCTACAGAAGCCAAATTGGAGAAGCTGAAGAAAGATAATGACTGGCTGGAGGAAAGGTCCCACTGGATTTATGTTTGCTGTTCCAGAGTCTACAGCCCTAAGTGATCTGGATTGACCCTGGGAATTGTCAAAATTGAGAATGGAGTTTGCACACAACCAGACATAAACTGGGCAGGATTGGAAATATGTAGATCTTACAAGGGCAAGCAAGGCACAGTGAGGAACAAGGAGCTGATTTCACATAGAATTCAAGAATGTACCATTAGTGTCACTTGAGAAACATTTTAAAATCAGTCTCAAGAAAATTCCTCCATTCTAGTCTCTTACTCAATGTTTAGTCTTTGAAATGCTAGGAATTTCTCTCTGATTGGTCTTTCTCTAATTTCAGAATGTTATGATCTTTTACTTCTATTTAAAAAGCTATAATGCTTTTTCCTTCTCACTTCAACACACAAGTCATGTTAGCAGGGTCATTAACATGGTGTGTGTTTTACAGATAAATAAGGATTTTGAACTAATCTGTGCAAAGGGATATTTGGTCAGGCCTGGAGATTTAATTGAACTTGGTATTCATTTACAATTAGTATGTTTTGTTTACTTTCTTATACCATTAGCAAACGTATTAAATAGGAGATACAAATAAACCTTCTGCCAATTACATAAGAAAATAATTGGATTTTATTAATCCAGGAACTCAGGCAATCAATTAAGGCAAGGGTACTATGGTCTCAGTCACCTCATTATTCTTCATGCTAATTAATCACAAATACTAATAGATTGCCTTAGAAATGGGACACTTTATTCCTTTAGACAATGTGCAAAAGCTCTTAAAGTGGCAGTGTCAGAAGAAAATTACTTGTTTTTATTGAATTAAGTGTTTAAAGCAGAAAATCCCATTCTGAGCTATGATAGTGCGATCTTTATAAGTATTTGCTAAATGAATAAATTTAACAACGAATGAATAGCCCTTTCAAGTTATAAACTTGACAACAATGTAAACTGGATCAGGAGCTGGAAAGACTACAGTAGAGCATAGACAGGCTCAAACCCCATCCATTAAACTAATTAAATGTGTGGTAGCTGGTAGAATAGCTAACTTCTCTGATTCTCAATATTCTCACTGTCAAATGGGGTAGAAAAATTAGAATTGACAATTGTATTAATTTCCCAATTGCTGAAAAAATACCATGCAGTAAGTTGGATTAACAACAGGAATTTAGTGGCTCATGGTTTTGAGGCTAGAAGTCCAAAGTCGAGACATCAGCAAGGTAATGCTTTAACCCCAAAGACTGTGGCTCCGGGACTGGCTGCCAGCAATCCTTGGTCCTTGGCTTTCCTGTCACATGGCAAAGCACATGCAGTGTCTTCCTGTTTTCTCTGGGCTCCATGAACTTCCAGCTTCTGGTTGTTCCTCATGGCTTATTTCTCTGTCTGATTTTAACTGTCTTTATAAAAGACTCCAGTAATTAGGTTAAATGTCAACCTAATTCAGTTGGGCCACATCTCAACTTTAAGTAACATGTTGTAGCGATCTAATTTTTAATGGGTTCACACCTAACAGAATGCAGGCTGAGACCAAGAGCATGTCCAAACTTAGGTACACAATTCAATCTACCACATTCCTCCCTCTGGACCCTCCAAAACACATGTTCTACCTATAGGCAAAATACAATAATTACATCACAGCATCCTAACAGCTTTCAGTCATTTCAGTAACAATGCTAAGTATAATGCCTCATAAAAATTGATTATGGGTGTGGTCTACCCTGGAGCAAAAATTCCACTCTGTCTGTGGACATGTGAAACCTAGGAAAAAAGTAATCTGCTACTAACATACAATGGTGAAACAGGTGGAGGATAAACATTCCCATTCCAAAAAGGAGAAATTGGAAGGAAATCAGGAGTCACAGGTCCCAAGTAAGCCTGAAACCAAGCAGGGCAAATTCCATTGGAGTTCAAGACCTGAGAGTCATCTAGGGGTTCATGATTTGCCTTAGGCAATCTGCCTCTTCCAAGTACTTGAATAGTGGTTAAGTTCTTCCTGAATATTGAAGTATAGGCTCCACCCTCTCTAAGAATCAATATTGACCAGGCTTTCTGGTAACTTCAGGTTGCAAGTCCAACCATCTCCAAGAATTGACCTGGTGGCACTCTCTGAACAACGGGTTGCAAGGCTCACCCCATCCAAGTGCATGGGCAGATGGGTCCCTTTCACAAACATAGGTACTCCCGCTCTCTTTGTCTAAGGAGATCTCTTTTGTCCAGCCCTCAGGTTCCATGGTTCTACCCTTGAAGTTATCCTTCCTTCAATGTGTCACTTCTCTATCTATTTCAGGCATCGCTTATATTCATACAAATTTGGCAAAAACCTTGTTGGCTTTGTATGCATTACCAGGGGGTATAAATCATTAGGTAATAGAACTGTGCACAAATCATTCCTGGATAACTGCATTTCTAATCCAGAATTCCACTGAAATAACTGACTGGATCCATGTTCAACTATAGCTTCTTTATCAAAGGCTCCTTCATTTAAGCCCTCATATCAGCCCTGGGGAATCAGTTCCCAAAACTCAGGGAGGACTCTGATAGAGCTGCTTCTGGCCCTAGTCTCAGATCACAATATCTGGATAAGCTGAGAATTTTCAAAATCATCAATTACTGGTTCCTTTATGCTTAAGAATTTAACTCTCAGCTTATTCCTTTCCTCTTGCATTTTACTATAAACTGCAAAGTCATGCAGTACCTTCCACAGTTATCTTGAAAATCTCCTTAGCTAAATATCCAAGTTCATCAATTGCAAGTTCCATTTCGATCCTACATCAGACATAATTTTGCCAAACTATCTGCCATTTTTAACAAGGATCACCATTCTTCCAATTTCCAATAATGCACTCATCATTTCTTTATAAGGATTTATTGAACATATGTTTAACTCCCATATTTCTACCAACAGTATCTTCCAAGCAATCTAGGCTTTTTCTATCAAGCACCTCACAATTCTTCCATTATCCCATTTTAAAGCTGTTTCTACATTTTAGGCATTTTTCATATCAGCACCTAACTTTCTGTTACCAAACTTATTTTAGTTTTCCAGCTGCTAAAAATATATCATGTAGTGTGTTGGATTAAAAACAGAAATTTATTGGCTCATGGTTTTGAAGCTAGAAGTCTAAAGTCAAGGCATCGGCAAGGGAATGCTTTCTCCCCAAAGACTGTGGCATTCCAGGGCTGGCTGCCAGCAATCTTTGGTCTTTGAATTTTCAATCACATGACAATGCACATGGCAGTACCTTCTCCTTTTTCTTCCAGGTTCTGTTGATTTCCAGCTTCTGACTGCTCCTAGTTGCTTCTTTCTCTGTCTGACTTTCACTCTGTTTATAAAAGATTCCAGAAACCCACATTAAATCCTAACGTAATTCAGTTGGGCCAAACCTCAACTGAAGTAACATATTGAAGAGATCTTATTTACAATGGGTCCACACCCATCAGAATGTATAACAAGACCAAGAACATGTCCAAACTGGGGTACACATTTCAATCGACCTCAACCATGAAAAATCATGGTAATGGGAAAATGTAATAATGTATACAAAATTCCTGGCACATATTGAGTCCTCAATAAATGTTTATTTGTCTTTCCCCTGTCCCTTTCAGGAGTTTGGAAAGCCCCCCTCCCCTCAAGTCATAGTTGGTAGGCAGTGATCTCTAGATTTTCTATGTTTAAAACCGTAACCTTCGGGAATTTCAATATACCAATGATCTATTAATTATGGGCCAATAATAAAAATATATTGATTATAAGAACCTGTGCTGATCTTACTTTCTTTTTCATCAAATATTTCTTATTTACTGTATGCACTGTATTGCATTAGATACTTGATTATGAGAGTCGATATATTTTGGCATACTTCTGACATTTTTGAGATTATAGATGAATGGAAAAGTTAGAAAATAAACAAGAAATATAAAGTGTAATAAATATTTTTATATGGGAAGTGTTGTGTACTATGCTGTCTTAGAGGAAACATGCCTCAATTTTTGCAGATCTAGATCTATCAAAGGAAATAATGTGTGCTAAAATAATGAGTTTACATTAGTTAAGTCAGTGCCAAAGAGAGGAAAGAATGTTTACAAAAGTGTTTTTAATATAGCTATTTATGTGGCAAACTTTCCAGAACATGTGTATTTTATAATAATTTAATAAATCCTGCATTTGAATGAAAATTTGACAGAATATTACATTCTATGTTGAATAACCTTTTCTATTTATATATTTACTTTTTACTCCATTTTCATACAGCATATTTTATTGTGGCTGAAACATCTGGTGTCAATATAATTCTAATTTATTTGTAGGTAGTTTGCTCTGCTTTCTGGAAATTTTAGCATTTTCTCTTTTACTTGATATTCTTAAATGTCACTATAACATGTTTTTTTTTGTGGACATCCCTTTATTTCTTTTGTTTGTCCCTCAATGAAAATTTTCAGTGTGAGTTCTTTCATCCCTTTCTAATACTGGGCTATTTATCTGCATTTTATTTTCTCCTCTTTATTTTCATTCTCCCTTTCTGGCATTTCCCTTGTCTGGATATTGACACAATTATTTTTATCCTTTATATCTTTAAATATTTCTTTTATATGTTTATTCATTTATCATTTTCTTCTACTTTCTGAAAGAATTCTTCAATCTGATATCCCAATTCAATTCATTTAGCTTTCTTCATTCTATTATTATCCTACACAAAGTATGCTTTGAACTATTGGAATTTTCAAAACTAATATTTCCTTTTGAATTTTTATATGATTTCAAATATGCTTTCATATTTGAATATACTTTTTCATATATTTGTATATATTTAACTCATTTTAATTCTTAAATTCCTAATCCAAGTCTTACCGACTCAGTACTCAGTACTTTTGTTCTCTTGGCCTCGTTTCTTCTCCTTCCTTCTGGCTCCAAGGTCCCTACAACTGCAGGAGTGTTTTGTTAGAGGTTCACTGAGCAGTGAGAGAGACTCCTAACTTTATTCATACATCTGACTCTCGCCAGCTGGCGCCATTCCATAAGGAACCAGAACAGGGAGATTCAGTGCTTTTCTTTCAGGTTAACCTCTTGCTCATACCACTGTAGTATGTGATTAAAAGTTTCACTGTTGTTTCCATTTTGGCTTTAATTGTTTAATTGGCTACCTTTGACACCTGATATCTCACCACACCTCGTTCTCAGTTCAGCTCAGCTCTTGACACCTTTCTCATGTTGTGCAACTCAAATCTCCTGTTAGAGGACTCAATAATATTCCACAGCTCACTATTCTGTTCCTCATTATTTCAGTATTTCTTTCTCTGTGCCTTACTTTTCATAAATTTTCACTGTCTTCAATTTTACTGATCATTTTTTCTATAGCCTTTGATTTTCTATTTATTCCATCCATTATATTTTTCATTAAAGATATAGATTATTTCAGCACTGTAACATCCATTTTTATATCTTCCACATTGCTCCTGATAGGGTTCATATTTTTCTGTACATACTTGAGCATATTCTAAAATTTATAAAAACTATTTTATTTTTTTCATTGTCTATTTCTTTTTTTTTCAATTTTATGAAAGATATTTAGATTACATTACTGCTACATAAAAAATATAGCAGATTCCCATATGCCCCTCTCCCCACACTGCCCACATTTACCCACATTAACAACATCCTTCATTAGTGTGGTATATTCATTGCAATTGATGAGCACATTTTGCAGTACTGCCACTAAGCATAATTATAGTTTACACTGTAGCTTACACTCTCTCCCACACAATTCTGTAGGTTATAGCAAGATATATAATGGCCTGTATCTGTTGTTGCAATGTCATTCAGGACAATTCTAAAGTCCTGAAAATGCCCCCATATTACACCTTCTCCCTGACCTCAGAACCTCCAGTGGCCACTGCCTCCACATCAGTGATGTAAGTTCTTCCACTGCTAGAATCACAGTAAGTGTATAGTAGAATACCAGTAAGTCCACTCTAGTCCATAGTTCATTCCCCAATCCTGAGGATTCTGGGATGGTGATGCCCAATCCACCTCTAATTGAGAGGGGGCTTCAGTTCCATATGGCCAATGGATGGGACTCTCTTGCTTGCAGTTGTGGACTATTTTGGTTCCTTGGTATGGTGGTTGTCCATTATCACCTCCTTGTTAGTTGTCCTGGGTGAGTCCAATGAACTGGAGACTAGGTGTTGCAACTCCACTGATACTTAGGGCCCAGCTGGCAACTGGACAGCCTAAAGATTCAAGTCTCTTGGACGTAGACCTACCAACTCCAGCACTAACTCTAGGTTCAAATAGAAGGGACAGAAGAGTCATGTGTAGGTAAAACACAACTGAGTCCGATTCTGTCACACTGGGGAGCACAAAACCCAAAGTAGGGCCACTAGTAAGGCATGAAACTGATGAGCTATCTGCCCTGATGATAATGCCTGGGTATCTCCAGAGCCCTCAGGAGTCCCACTATTTGGGTTAGTATCTAATTTGGCAGTCAATGAGATCCTGCTGATAGGTGCATAAATATAACCTCTGGAATGACCTCCCAACTTGCTTTGAAGTCTCTTAGCCATTTAATCTCATTTGTCTTTACCTTTTCCCTATTTTGATCAAGGTCTTTTTCCAGTTGCATTGCTAATTGGTGCTTGGTAGCAATCCCTTGGTGCCAGGGAGTCTCATCCCCAGGATTCATGTCCCATACTGGGGAGAAGGTATTGTACTTATATGCTGAGTTCTGCTTAGAAAGAGTCCACATTTGAGCAACAAGGAGGCTCCCAGGAGGCAACTCATAGGCACCCCATAATACTAGGCTAAGTTTCCATTTCAAGAGTAAAGGTTCATAAGCACAGTCATCAATAGCAAGGGCTCTTCAATGGCCCATTATCCTTCACTAGTCATTGCCCCTGTATTCAGGGGATTCTTGGTGTTCTACTAGAGAATGTGGCAGAGTTCCCCAGGATGTGAATTTGATATTCCTTCAGTTGTTGTACAAATCTCCACCCATCGTGACAATGCCCCATGAATATCTGAACACATTTATATGCCTTATATGTATGCCCTGGTTAGCTTCCTCCCATGTATCCCCCATCACTGATGCCCTGCACCAATGATCCTTCCCTGCCACAACTGTAACCCTTCTGTAACCCAAAACATCTTCAAAAATGAAGCCAAGAAAATAACCAGATATAATTAATGAGAAAATGAAATAATAATAAAAGTTTTAAAAATAAATAAAATACAGAATTTTTTTTTAAATTTTGGGAAAATAGAAACTAATAAAAAATATTTAAAAAAGTATTTTGACATTTTTCCTTTCATCACTGTAAGATCTGTTGTCCTGTATGTACAGTAACATTTTCTTCCATTTATTTCCCCAGTGTCTTACTTTTTAAATTTTGTTTTCAAAGAACTTTTAGGTCACAGCAAAATCACATGCAGTATATAGGGGACTCCCATATATCCAACATCCTCCCCTTTTCCCCCCTTCCTCTATTAATAACATTTTATATGTGGATGGTACATTTGTTAAAACTGATTTACAAATATTGAAGCATAGTAACCTACCATGGTCAATGGTTTACACTTTGGTTTACATTTTGGACCATATACTTTTATAAATTTT